>VSMD01140207.1:0-29917 GCA_008750895.1 Mirza zaza | reverse complement strand
TCCACACAAACAGAAACCAAAAGCATGCAGAAAAAGCTATACTTATATCACTCAAAACAGACTAAGTCAAAAAACATATAAAGAGATAGAAAAGGTCCCTATATATATTCATCAAGATAGTAAAAATTTTACATATATATGTACTCCATACCAGAGCATGCAGATATATAAATCAAATATTATTAGAGGTAAAGAGAGACAAATCTCCATATAATAATAGTTGGGGCCTTCAACACTTCCCTTTCAGCATTGACCAAAACATTCAGACAGAAAAATCAACAAAGAAACATCAGACTTAATCTATATCTTAACAAAATGGACCTAACATTTAAAGATTATTTCAGGCCGGGCGTGGTGGCTCACGCCTGTAATCCTAGCACTCTGGGAGGCCAAGGTGGGTGGATTGCTCGAGGTCAGGAGTTCAAAACCAGCCTGAGCAAGAGTGAGACCCCATCTCTACTATAAATAGAAAGAAATTAATTGGCCAACTAATATATATAGAAAAAATTAGCGGGCATGGTGGCGCATGCCTGTAGTCCCAGGTACTAGGGAGGCCGAGGCAGAAGAATTGCTTGAGCCCAGGAGACTGAGGTTGCTATGAGCTAGGCTGACGCCACGGCAATCACTCTAGCCTGGGCAACAAAACGAGACTGTCTTAAAAAAAAAAAAAAAAGATTATTTCATCCAATAGCTAAGGAATATGTATTCTTCTCAATAGCACATGGAACATTCTTCAACACAGACCATATGTTAGGCCATAAAAAAAGCCACAAATTTTTAAAAATTGAAATCGTATCAAGCATCTTCTCAGACCACAATGGAATAAAATTAAAAATCAATAATAGAGCCAGGCACAGTGGCTCATGACTATAATGTCTGTACTTTAGGAGACCAAAGCAAGAAGGTCACCTGAGCCTAGGACTTCAAGACCAACCTGAGCAACATAGCAAGTATCCACCTCTACAAAAACATTAAAAAATAGCTGGGCATGGTGGTGCGCACTTGTAGTCCCAGCTATTTAGGAGACTGAGGCAGGAAGACTGCTTGAGTGCAGGAGTTTAAGGTTGCAGTAAGTTATGATCATGCCATTACACTCCAGCCTGGGTGACAGAGCAAGACAACTTATCTCTAAAAATATAAAAAATAAAAATAAAGCAAGTGGTTATTACTTTTAGAATTTGAAAAACATTGAATATATAATAAAGAGAACACTATATTGCTCAACCGCTACCAATTACTTCCTCAAGATTGTTAAAAGATACCAGATCGAACAAAAACTGTCTAATTAAGAAGCTAATTTAAAAGTAGTATTTCAGAGTCAAAGCTGGGAGGTGCTCCAGCACACAATCCCTATTCTTCCACATTACCATAATGCGTAAAAAACAGGAAGGAGAAAAGATGTGTGGGAAAGAAACAGTTATTACTAAACAATTCATGCTCTTATAAGTCTCCAGCCAATATGAAAACCCTGGAAGTCAAGACCAAAGAAAGAACATCCAGACAGAACATTTTTCTCTAGGCTCTGTACAAGTAAAGGCAGAAATAAGAGAATGTACAAGAATTATACCTAAACTCTGAAAAAATTGTAACATCGGCTCCTGAGTCTCTCTGACCTTGCTGTAGAACCAAAGCTACAACTGGCACCCTTGAGATTATAGGAAATAATCCCACTCACACTGACTCTGAAACCAGTGACCTGGTTCCCCAGACACAAGGAATGACTAACCTGCCTTGTTCTAGCCTGTTCTACTCATGAAACAATTTCAAAAGCCTTGTGGCACTAGTTTCCTTGTTTATAACACTCCTGCTTCAGAATCTAGCATTAGAAAGGTGTATGCCCTCTCAAAATACAATAACCATTATTTCTTTAAAAGTTAGCATTTTTTTTTTTTTTTTGAGACAGAGTCTCGCTTTGTTGTCCAGGTTAGAGTGAGTGCCATGGCAGTCAGCCTAGCTCACAGCAACCTCAAACTCCTGGGCTCAAGCGATCCTACTGCCTCAGCCTCCCGAGTAGCTGGGACTACAGGCATGCGCCACCATGCTCTGCTAATTTTTTCTATATATATATTAGTTGGCCAATTAATTTCTTTCTATTTATGGTAGAGACGGTGCCTCGCTCTTGCTCAGGCTGGTTTTGAACTCCTGACCTCGAGCAATCCACCCACCTTGGCCTCCCAGAGTGCTAGGATTACAGGCGTGAGCCACCGCACCCGGCCAAAAGTTAGCATTTTAAAGACAGGAATCATATATAATCCCACTGTCCTGTTTTCAACCTGGCAGAGTGTGTGTGTGTATGTGTGTGTTAGCATAGTTACAATTATTAATTTGCATATCCTATTATACTATACTAACATTTGTCAAATATTTGGACATAAAAATGCACTAACTATGACATCTGCTGGCCAACTGACCACAAGGGTTGACTCAGCTATTCTGACTGTTTAGCAAGATGTTCTAAAAGAGGGGGAAGAAAAAAGACAACTCTTTCAGAGCTGAACACTCAGTCTAAGAAGAAAACTATATAGTGAAAAAAATCAATCTCCTCTCAAGGGTATAGCAAATATTTTTTCCATGTTTATTCATAGTCTTTACAACTATAGTTTTTATTTTTTTGATCTTTAAAATGCTATTTGCTCACTTTAACATTTTTTTTTCCTTTTATTTCATCATATTATGGAAGTACAAATATTGTTAGGGTTACAAATATTGCCCCTGCCCCCTCCCTCCACAACTATAGTTTTTAATGGTTCCATAAAAATCCCATTATGCAGCTATTCCGAAGGCTGAGTTGAGAGGATTGCCTTAAGACCAGGAGTTGGAGACCAGTCTGGGCAACATAGTAAGATCCTGTCTCTTATAAAAATAAAAATTAGCTGGGCTTGGTGGTACATGCCTATAGTCCAGCTACTGGGGAAGCTAAAGTGGGAGGATTGCTTAGGTCCAGGACTTTCAAGGTTGCAGTGAACTATGATCACGCCACTGCACTCTAGCCTGGGCAACAGACTGAGACTCCATCTCTTTAAAAAAAAAAAAAAATCGTAAGTACTATAAAAGTACTATCACATAAATTAAATCATCCTCCCTTATATCACATATTTAGGGCTTTTTAAAAATACATCTTAAGCTAATAATTTTTATGAAGAAAAATAAAATTTGGTCCCTAAGATAATTTACCTTTGCTAAAAACGATGAGTGTTCTTTGTAGAAGTCAATTGTTAAATAAAATTTCTAAGAGGTCATTGGTTTGGACTGAGCACCTGCACTAGGCCCAAAAGACCAAACAAAAATGGAATTACTCATGCTGAAGTTCCACACCACCAAGCTGAAACTAAGTTGTTTATATGACCTCCCAAGAAATAAGGAGAGAGAGAGAGATAATAGCCAAATCCCAAATTGAGGCCAGTTTTAACCAGTATAAGGAAGTCCCCTCTGCTTTAACCTTTACGAGGAAAGTAACTTTGAAATTACCCCATTCTCCTTTTTGCTCTCTGTCTCTGCTTTGCTCAGCCCTTTTCTGTCTGTAAAGCCAACTGCTCAGCTCATCAGAATACTCATTCTATTTTATAGAATGAAGTGCTGCCTGATTCTATAGTTGCAAATACAAGCCAATTAAGGCTAGGCACAGTAGCTCATGCCTGTAATCCCAGTACTTTGGGAGGCTGAGGTGAGAGGATCGCTTGAGCCCAGGAGTTTCAGGTTACAGTGAGCTAAAGTGATGATGCCATGCACTCTAGCTAGGGCAACAGAGTGAGTCTCTGCCTAAATAAATAAATATTTGTTTTGACAGCTTCTAAATTTAAAAAAGGAGGTGAGGTCACAGAAACAAAAGATGAAAGGCAAAACAAAAGACTAAAATAATAAGGAAGCCTGTTGAGAGGAAGATAAAATTAAAGGAAGTGCAGTGAGATAAGAATATTAACTTAAACATGAGAAATTGTAAAAATGCATCAGAAGCAGTAATAGAAGAGTCAACTTTGATGAAAACTGAAGTGATGATTTAAAGGAAAAATTTAAGAAATTCCTTAAGAAAAAAAATAAAGAGATCAACATAATTTTAAAAGGGGAGGAGGAGGGAGATATAAAGAGAGTAGCAGAGCTCTAACACAGATAATTGGAGTTCCTGAAGATAACACAGGAACAAATGGAATAGAAAATCAAATATAAAAGAAAGTTTTCTTCAGACAAAGACCCAAATCTGAAACTTTAAAGAACTCAAAGGATATCGGATAAGAGTAATGAAAAAAAGAAGGGGTCAGTACATAAAAATATTCTAGTGAAAAGCACCACCTATCTACATTATCTAATGACATAAGATTGCAATCCAGGAATTCTATACCCAGCCAATTGCCATTCACACATGAAAAAAAGAGTCTGTTATGCTCTAGGTGCCTCGCTAAAATAAATACCATATTGTTAGCCCTGAGCTAAGGAAAGCCCAGTACAATCCTTCATGTATTTAAGTACCAATATCTATAGCATGACCCCACCATCCTGCCCCCCTACAATTAAACCAAGGGTGATCATTAGACCCAAGGGTAGTTGATCAGTAGCTCAACAAGTGTTCTGAAAGAAAAGCTATGCCAAAAGGGACTGAAGCAGTGCAAATAGATCAGCAAATTACTAAGGGAGAGCAATGTGAATCACATGGACAAGTCTGAGAGTTACAAATGTGGGCAAAAGAAGAAAAACAAATCAAAGAGAAAAGCAGAACACTTATAATGGCTCTGCTCCACGTTGACAAACTCCTGGAGTAAAGGGGTAACAAGACAGCCTGTTTATTAGAACAGCATTTCATTTTGAACAACCTTTTAGTTTCCAAACTAAGTTTTCTGCACTTTCTTTGAAGGCCTGATTCCTGCTATTCTAGGAGACCTGGTTGTGTGGCTTTTCCGGTTTTCATGGAGCTGGGCTGGATGTTTGACAGTTATCTTTATATCTGCATGTATATCAGAGGTGAGGAAAAATAGTGCACTGGAGGAACCACTGGGAGTTCAATTATTTTCGGAACTTAAAGTGTGGGGACAGGAAATAGCAAGAGTTGAGGAGAAACCCAGGACAGCTGTGAAGGGCCCTGTAAATAGTCTTAAGGAATTTAAAGATCAAGGCTTTATCCTGAGGGATTTTAAGCAGAGCAGGGACATGATGAGATTTATATTTTAGAAAAGTGATTCCGGCTGCAATAGAGAGTAAACTGGAGGGAAGCAACCAGACAAGTAAGACAACTAGTACACGATTCCACATGAGAGAGGATGATAGTGTATACCTGGGTAGTGAGGACAAGAAGGGAGATGAAGTGAAGGAAAGGTGATGACATTGACAGAGAAGCCAAAGACTGGAAGAGCTGGGCAACCACTATGATTTATGGCTGGCATCTCCCTACACAACTGGAGATGCACTGAACACTGGTCACCCTATACCCTCAGATAAGGTACAGCAGAAAGCAAGCTAGCAGGAAGGAGATGAAAGGGAGAGAGGGTTGCAAATATGTTGCTTCTCTTCTAATACCTTGCTCACCCTAGCAAGGACCAAACAAGTCCCCTTAAAGTAACCTCTAATGAGAAGGAGGTGGGACTACTGCTTGTCCTAACAAAACTTACAGTACTTCCTGAGGGACTCTTTCAACTATATGCGTGCATAACTTTGATAAAAATGTAAAAGGAAAAAAAGGCAACATTTGGCAGGAAAGAACAAAGAAGAAAAGATTATACAGAAAGACATTTAGCTTAGTGGTCACTTGTTGTTGGCCTAAAGTCTGACTTCAAAGGTTGTAATCCAAGCTACCCCATTTACTAGCTGTATAATGTTGGGCAAGTTAATTAATCTGTCTGGGACTCGTGTCTCATTTCCTTTAAAATACATACAATAGGTATGTGAGGATTAAATAAGTTAATAAACGTAAAGCACTTAGAACATATTCTAAGAGCTTTATTTATAGAGCAGGCAGTCAGTAAATGTTAGCTATTATGATTATTAATAATATTATCAAAAAATGGCAAAAAAGCAGACCATTTGAAAAAGAAAATACATTAATATATGATACTTGTTCTTAATAAGGACATTCACAATACACTTCATTTCCAAATGTTCAAAATATTCTTCATTGTTTAACACCATACATGAATATCATCTTACTAAACTCCTCCTTTTTTCCAAATACTATCAGTCAAAAATACTGTCTCCCTGCTCTGAATTCCCACAGCAGTTTATATGTACCTCTTGCTTTCTATCTCCTCCTAACAATTGTTTATATCAAAGTCTTAACTGCTATAATGGGCAAAAGCTCTTTAAGGACAAGATTTATTTTTTATTCATCAAATTATTTCTCCAAAATTCCCCAAGTGCAATCTTGGTAAGGGGTCCCAGAGACAATTCATTTTTTGGAACACTCCCCCAAATATCATAACTATCTCTTTGCAACAAGATTGAGTTTCTTTGGGAACCAGGCTAAATTTTCTCACATAGTTAAAGAAAAAAAAAATCTATGTACCTCATGTGTAAAATTGGTTGATACGATCTAATTATAATAAAATACTTTTGAGTTTAGATGCCAATGCTACAATTAAAATATAAATTTGTGATTGGCTTTTTACTTCAATACTTTTTAAGAATCGGTGGATTATCTGTGCCAAGTCCTGGAATGTCTGGACATATTCAAGAGTCAGGGCCACATCTAGTTGGCCCCATAAAACAAAAGTATCAATAGCTGGGCTCTCACTAGGCATAGTGGCTCATGTCTGTAGTCCCACCTACTTAGGAGGCTGAGGCAGGAGGATTGCTTCAGCCTAGGAGTTCTAAACCAGCCTGGGTGACACAGGGAGACTCTGCCTCTTTAAAAAAAAAAAAAAAAGCCATTTCTCTGGAATGGCTTGAGTCAGTGGAACTGGTGGTTGAAAAACTCAGGTTCTTTGGGGACCAAAGGCTGTCATAAAAATTCTACTTTCGTTAATGAAGGTATATAACAAAAAATATATAATCTTCAGCTTTCATACTGGGCCAAGGAATCATCCTTTTCTTCCCCACTAGACCTTAGGAGGCAGCATTAAAGCTTGCTTATATTTTATCCATATTTTGTAAGTGTTCTGTGCTCTCTGAACAAAGGCCTACTCATTTAGAGGAATTGAAACATTAGTCTTTATTCAGATTGGCCCAAATGTATATATTATGTGCCAAGTATACTAGGCAATAGTGGAATATAAATTTTAGAATTGTCTCTTAGGCCAGTCACAGTAGCTCATGCCTATAACCCTAAGCACTCTGGGAGGACTACTTGCGGTCAGGAGTTCAAGACCAGCCTGAGAAAGAGCAAGACCTCCGTCTCTACAAAAAATAGAAAAATTAGCTGGGCATAGTGGCATGTGCCTGTAGTCCCAGCTTTTCAGGAGACTGAGGCAGAAGGATTGCTTGAGCCCAGGAGTATGAGGTTGCAGTGCGCTGTAATGACACTGCTGTACTCTATCTCCAAAATAAATAAGTACATAAAATGAGTTTCCTTAAGTCTGTGGGAAAACAGATGTAGAAATAGAAAATTACAATATAAATGCTGCAAGAAAGATAAATGTAAGACATTCCTTTGAGTGGCCATACAATTATAATGATGATAGTGAACCATGAGAAAAATAACATTTTTGAAAACACACTGCCACTTAATCTCTTAAATGCTCACTTAGTCTCTACAGAAACTTAGATAAGCAGTATTTCCATGTGACAGATAAGATGACTGAGTCTTAGTGAGGTTTAAACAATTTGCTCAAGGTTACCAAGCCAATAAATAATATAGTTGGGACTCAAACTCAGGCAGTCAGACTATAGATAGGCCTTGAAGTCATTTTTTTTAATTGCTATATAATAGATGCAAATATTTTGGGCGTATGTGATATTCTGATACATTCATATAATGTATAATGATCAAGTCAGGATGATTGGGATATCTATCACCACATTTATCTTTATGTTGGGGAACATTTGAATTCTTCTAGCTATTTCAAAGTATACAATAGATTATTGTTAATTATGGTCACCCTACTGAACTATCAAACACTAGGTCTTATTCCTTTTACCTGTATTTTTGTACCCATTAATCTTCCTCCCTGCCCCTCTGCCATCTACTCTCTTAATCACTATGATAGATTGCCATTCCCCTGGCCTGGGTAGTATGTAAGTAAGTATCCTTGTTAGCTTCCTCCATTTTCAGTGGAAGAGGCTTAAAGAATTTAGAAATCTCTTCATTTCTTCCCTCAGACCCAGACACAGGCTCAGTAGGTGGCTCCATTATGTATGCTAGAAGGCCTTTCTAGGATCAGATGAAAGGGTTGGAAAAATAGGCGAACCTTCATGTGATTTTTTTTTTTTTCCTGAGATAGGGTCTTGGGATGTTGCCTCCTGAGTAACTGGAATTACAGGCATGCACCACCATGCCCAACTAAATGCCTTAATTGGTTCTAGGTTCTTAAAAAGTATTTGTTCTTCTCTTTTGAAGCGTTTCTACCTGCTACTAATGACGTTTTTTCCAGATAGATTTTTTTTTTTTTTTTTGAGGCAGAGTCTCACTTTGTTGCCCGGGCTAGAGTGCCCTAGCCTCAGACTAGCTCACAGCAACCTCAAACTCCTGGGCTCAAGCAATCCTTCTGCCTCAGCCTCCCGAGCAGCTGGGACTACAGGCATGTGCCACCATGCCCGGCTAATTTTTTCTACTTTTGGTAGAGATGGGGTCTCACTCTTGCTCAGGCTGATCTCAAACTCGTGAGCCCAAATGATCCTCCAGCCTCCCACCCTCAGCCTCCTAGAGTGCTAGGATTACAGGCATGAGCCACCACGCCCAGATCATAGCCTAAGATTCTGCCTGATCTGGCCTCTTCTAACTTTTTAATTTCTCTGGCTTTATCCTCTTCTCTCTGCTCTAGCCTATTACAGGACTTCTTTTAGTTCCTGGAGCGATAGAATAATCCTTTCACAGGGCCTTCCTATATGGCCATTTCCTTTACCTAGAAGGCTCTTCTCCTACCCGACTCCCAATAGTCTACGACTACCTCCTTCTCACTAAAGTTTTAGCTTAAATATCCTCACTTCGGAGAGGCCTTTTCTAATCACCATTGCAAAGTAACAATGGGTAACAAACCCTCTTGCTTTCTACCAGTTCTTTTTCTTCATAGTATCTTTGACAATTTATATTTACATATTTCATTTTGATCACCTTGTCTTCTCTCCCACTAGTCTGTGAGTTCCATGAGGGCAGGAACCATGTTTGGTTATCTCCTACGTACCCACCTGGCACCTAACAAAAAGTGCCTAGAACATGAAAGGTACTAACAAGTACCTGCTTAGTGAATGACAAATGGAAGAAAGAACAGATGCTGTAAGGGCCTTGAAGAAGAAAAGATTCTGGGGTTTTTTGTTGTTATTTTTGTTTGTTTGTTTGCTTGCTTGGTTTGGGAAGGAGACATTTAAGCAGGATCACAAAGAAGCAGGCATTCTTCAGAAGAAAGAAGGGGAATAGAGGAAAATACAAATAAGAGCTTAGAAAAATAGAAAAAATTAGCCAGTTGTGGCAGCACATGCCTGTGTTCCCAGCTACTCGGGAGGCTGAGTTAGGAGGATCGCTTGACCCCAGGGGTTTGAGGTTGCTGTGAGCTAGGCTTGAGTCCACAGCACCCTAGCCTGGGCAACAGAGCAAGACTCTGTCTCAAAAATAATTAATTAAATTAAATTAAATTAAAGAGCTTAAGCAAAGGTAGAACACTATGAAAATGCATGGCTGCTATGGCTAGAACAATATTTCACATGCTACCTTGGGGTAAAAAAATTGCAAATGAGTTTTCTAGGAAGTCCTGGAATTCATGGTGTTCTTTACAAAACATTAACACTTTTAAGAATTTATTGCCCCCTTAGTATTTTGAAATAAATAATTTTTTAAAAGGATTGACAAGATATCATTTGCAAAGAGATTTGGTGGGTAAGTCATTCCATCAACTTTGCATAAAAGTTTGTTTTTTAAAAGTTATCAGCCAATAGGCCGGGCGCGGTGGCTCACGCCTGTAATCCTAGCTCTCTGGGAGGCCGAGGTGGGCGGATCCTTTGAGCTCAGGAGTTCGAGACCAGCCTGAGCAAGAGCGAGACCCCATCTCTACTATAAATAGAAAGAAATTAATTGGCCAACTAATATATATAGAAAAAATTAGCTGGGCATGGTGGCACATGCCTGTAGTCCCAGCTACTCGGGAGGCTGAGACAGCAGGATTGCTTGAGCCCAGGAGTTTGAGGTTGCTGTGAGCTAGGCTGACGCCACGGCACTCACTCTAGCCTGGGCAACAAAGCAAGACTCTGTCTCAAAAAAAAAAAAAGTTATCAGCCAATAAATAACGTTAACTAATTATTCCACAGTCCATATTTATATATAAGCAATTATACATTTTATGAATGTATATGCAAGAACCACAAATATCCTGATGATATCACAGTAATTTATGTAATTTTTTACCTTACCTAACATTTTTAATTTACTACAGTTTAATATCATCAAGGCTTTGAAAACTTTCAGTCTAAACTATGTGGATTTATACCTGTTTGTATGAATGAACAACTTAAATAGCATACACTCTACAAAAATTGACTGTTAAGTTCCAGAGTCTAGGACTATCTTATTTTACTGAATGTTTAATTAATAAACCACTAGTAGTCTTGGGTACCCTTTTTGCTGTAATGCAGGCTTTCTCAACTGTAGCACCACTGACATTTAGGGCCAGATATTCCCATTTCCAGGGTTTGTCCTATGACTTGTAGGCTATTTAGCAGCATCTACAGTCTCTACCCACTACATGCCAGTAGTGTGACACACCAAAAATGTGACATAACCAGAAAAGGCCTCAGACATTGCCAGATTCCCTGGGGCAGAGCATGAAATTACTCCTGGCACAGACCCCTGCTGTAAGACACAGTATATCAGTCTCAATTTTTGGGAGGTAGAACAAAGAAATAAAAAGAAAAACTGGGTGGAAAAGTGTTTCTGGTTTTGTGAGGCCTTAGGAACATAAAAAAAAAAAAAGTAATAATACTATTGCACAAAGAGGAGAACAAATGATCTGCAGTGTCACAGGACAGAGTATCTGGAGTGTGGGCAAATACTTAGTGTCTATTTCCTTATCTATCAATATTGATAACAATAATACTTATCTCTTGGAGTTCATGTTAAGATTGATTTTATATAAAGTACTAAGAAGAGTATAACTGAATATAATAAAGCACTGAATGTTATCAGTAAAAAAATTTATTGTAAGATATTAATCACAGCTACATTTATAACATTAAGAAACTAGAAATAGCCTAAATTATGCCCAATAAGGAAATATTTAGTAAATCATAGTACACACAATAGAATACAATGTAAGCATTTAAAACAATGGCACAGATCTATATTGATATAAAAAAGATGTCCAAAGTTAAGTGACAAATCAAGAAAAGCATGTATGATATCACATTTATTTATTCCATATTAGTTTACATGCATAGAAAGCTGTCATAAAAAGCTGGAGAGCTAAACTCTCCAACAGGATAAACAGTAATTAGTATATATTTACTGAGTACTTTTATTGCCAAGGTACCATTCTAAGTGCTTTACATGTATTTCATCATTTATTCCTTATGACAACCTTATGAGGTAGGTACTAATATTACCTCTATTTTATAGATGAGAAACATGAGGCACAGATAAAGTAATTTCCCCAAGGTCACACATCTAATTTACTATGTCAATAAAACACAGCTTCTAAATCACTGAGACACAGTAATACCAAAAGTCATTAACTGATTTTTTTTTTTAGAACATAGAATCCAACAACTGGCTGCCTCTAAAAGACCTGCTTAAATTCATGAAACATAGAAGACTAAAAATAAAACACTGTACAGTTAGTTACATCTAAGAAATAAGAAAAATAAGGGTCCCTATCAAGCCATTTGAGAAAGTTTTTTTGAACCAAAATAAGAGATAAACAAGGTCACTAAATATCATGGGAAGAAATGCCTATTACATAAAAAATGTTTAAATTCTTTCCTTTTGACCTAGCACCTAGCAATTCTACTCCTAGAAATGTAGAGTGGGGCTTTTGCTTTTAGAAAACTAGTACATATTCATTGTATAAAATTTAGAAAACAAAAAGGTGAAAAAACATTTCCCATAATTCTATCATGTCACTTAATCATTTTAACATTACAATGTTTATAACTTTAGCCTTTTTTCAATCAATGTATATTATTTTTACTTTACCTAGCTAGTTAGGAACTTAACTTAGCTAGCTGTTTTAAAATCTTTTTTCCCCTATTAAAAATATTTTATAGGCCGGGTGCGTGAGCCTGTAATCCTAGCACTCTGGGAGGCCGAGGTGGGCAGATCGCTCAGGTCAGGAGTTTGAAAGCAGCCTGAGGAAGAGCGAGACCCAGTCTCTACTAAAAATAGAAAGAAATTAATTGGCCAACTAAAAACATATAGAAAAAATTAGCCAGGCATGGTGGTGCATGCCTGTAGTGCCAGCTACTTGGGAGGCTGAGGCAGGAGGATTGCTTGAGCCCAGGAGTTTGAGGTTGCTGTGAGCTAGGCTGATGCCATGGCACTCTAGCCCGGGCAACAGAGACTCCATCTCAAAATATATAAATATATATTTTATAAACCTTCTTCCATGTTATTAATATTGATTTATAATGATTTTAATAGCTGCATAAATAGTATTTATTAGGTACTACTGTAGGATAATCACCTTGCTTTCAATTATCAAATATTACTGTTACAGGTTAAATTGTGCCCCTCTAAAATTCGTACGTTGAAGTCCTCACCCTCACCCCCAGTGCTTCAGAAGATGATCTTATTTGGAAATAGGGTCACTGCAGATGTAATTAATTAAGATGGAGTCATTAGGGTAGGCCCTAACCCAAGATGACTGGTGTCCTTATGAAAAGGTGAAATTTGGATACAGACACAGCACACAAGGAGAATACCATGTTAAAATGAAGACAGATCGGGGTAATGCTTCTATAAGCCAAAGACTCCCCCAAAATGCCAGCAAACCACCGGATGCCAGGTGAATGGAATGGAACAGATTCTCTCTCATAGCCCTCAGAAGGAACCAACCCTTCAGACACTTTGATCTTTTTTTTTTTTTGAGGCAGTGTCTCACTCTGTTGCCTGGGCTAGAGTGCCATGGCATCAGCCTAGCTCACAGCAACCTCAAACTCCTGGGCTCAAGCAATCCTTCCGCCTCAGCCTCCCTAGCAGGTGGGACTACAGGCATGTACCACCATGCCATGCTAATTTTTTTTTCTATATATTTTTAGTTGGCCAATTAATTTCTTTCTATTTATAGTAGAGATGGGGTCTCACTCTTGCTCAGGCTGGTTTCCAACTCCTGACCTTGAGTGATCCACCCACCTTGGCCTCCTAGAGTGCTAGGATTACAGGACACCTTGATTTTGGACTTTGAGCTTCCAGAACTGAGAGACAAATTTCTGTTGTTTAAGCAATCCAGTAAGTAGTTCTTGGTTAAGGCAGCCCTAGCAAACTAATACAATTATAAATAACCTTTGATGACCATCTTTACAGATAATCAAAGATATATAAAAAAATTTACCTTCTTAGGATAAATTCCTAGAAATGGAACTGCAGAGTCAAATAAGCAGCATAGTTTTATAGCTCTTAATATAAAATATCCCACATGACCGGTCCTTTGTCATACATTCTTTAACTTCTCCCTAGAATCCCCAGAGGTGGTTTGGACAAGAATTATTAGTCCTTTTTTACAAACAGAAAAACAGCCTCAGGAAATTCAGTAATATGCTGGTAATCAAACTTAGCATTCTCTACAATAGACTGGAGCTGAACTGTCCAATATGGGAGCCAGCAGCCACATATGTCTACTTAAATTTATCCAAAATTAAATAAAATTAAATATTTAATTCCTAAGTCATACTAGCCACATTTCAAAAGCTCAGTAGCTACATGTAGCTAGTAGCCACCATAATGAACAGTGCCAACATAAAACATTTCAAAGAAAATTCCATCCAACAGTGCTGGACTAGAGCATACTGAGGATCTACAAAGCAGTCTTAATGCTCAGTAGATCGGATCTTCAAATAAGCACGAAAACTAGTTAACCAAGATTCTCAAGCAATTGCTTATGATAATTCAGCAAAGGACATCTATATGACAGTAAGGGGAAGAGGCAAGCTAAGACACACTGAAGTACAACTATAACAAGTGTCCATCTTAGAAAACACAGGGGCCTCTCAAGGTTAATTACAAAAGCTGAGCACAGTAGCTTGAGCCTGTAATCCCAGCTACTTGGGAGGCTAAAGCGGGAGAATCACTTGAGGCCAGGAGTTCTGAGACCACTCTGGGCAATATAGTGAGACTTAATTAAATAGTATAGTATGAAATTCAAATTCAGATTAAAACGGACACTTTTTTGTAGTCAACTGACACTTTTTTGTAGTCCACAGCCTTCTCCCCACAGTACTAATACCAAATTGACACCAAGCGGGACAGTTAATGCTTTGATTTATGCCTACATGAACCATGCCAAAAATAAGTAAATTCTATAAAAATATGGTGGTGTAATAAGTAAAAAGTAATAAGTAAAACCAAAGTAACAAGTAAAACCAAACTTGCAAAGCAGCAATATATCTGATTTCATTCATTCACATAAATTTCTGAAGTCTTAAATGTCACTCACTGTTAAACTTCTACTTTACTTCATAGCTACTTATCACAACTTGAAGATAATACAGATGAAATATATATAAATATGCTACCCTGTCTTTGAAAAAATAATTAATTTTTCCAAGAAGCAACAAAATTTACTACCTATAAGGTCCTTTTCAAACCAAAAGACAAACAAGTACTTACGTCAGATCTCAACTAACAAAGCCAATGACTAATTCTAAAGTAAACAGTCCAGGTTATAACTGAGCATGTACAAGTGTTCAAGTATATCTTTTAAAATGTTTTATAAATAAGTAAACCTCAGTTGGAGTTGAGTTTACATTAATACACAATCAGATTTCTATGGTTACTATTTATCAGAAATAATTCAAATTTAATTATACATGGACAGCACAAGGTCAGTCTAGCCATCTACCTACCTAATTCCTGTATTAACCAACTGACTCTCATAGGCTATAGTGAAGTGTAAGGAAAAATTAGCATGTTATCCAATTCACTCAACTTAATGTTTTTACTTTAATACCTAAGATCTCTTACCTTATATATAAACCATAATCATTTCTTGGTCTTCATTAAAATTCATTAAATATCCCACAAGGAAGCCCAAAAGTTGTTAATTGCTGATGCATGGCAGATACATGCACACATTAAATGAAATCAAACATTTATTGACCATTACTTATTATGTGAAAGACTCTGTGGTCCTGTTTGAGATACCTCAAACCAGCTACAAGCTAGAATTCAAGTTATTAAAGCGTGTATGGGCCATAGAGGCTGACAGCTTACCACCTTTCTCTAGTTGCAACAAAGAGTATAGAGTGAACCTAGATCTCAAGAAAGGTAGAAAGCAAGTGTTCTGGATATTATAGAAGTAGTAGTTACAGATCATAGCAACAAAACACTTGTTACACCCTAAAAGAAGAAGAGCAGTATAAGTGACTCTTGATTGAGTTCTACTGGAAATGTCTGGATCATTCTACCAAACAACAGATACTGACACCACAAAGACATGTTTGGCAACCAGTCCTCAAATATTAATATCAAATATTGGTGTTTTTCTTTCTTGTAGTGATTTATTGTTGATCTCTTAACGGTGAACAGACTAGAATTATTGAGGCAACAATTAATACATTCCCTTCTTTGTATATTTTGTTTGGTTTTTCATATATATTTTCAAACAGCTTATAAACTATCATAATTTCAAATGAAATATTATATGCACACCGTGATCTACCTTTTAGCTTACAGAGGGACTCTAAAATATCTTTTCCAGTTTCCAGAAACTAAAGATCAACCCAGGGAGAACTGCCAAATATTAATCTGTATTAACTATGTCTTAGCTTTTATAAAACTATATTCTATATGGTAATATTACACTAAAAAATAATCAGGTCAGGCACAGTGGCTTATGCCTATAATCCCAATACTTTGGGAGGCCAAGGTGGGAGGATCGCTTGAACCCAGGAGTTTCAAGACCAGCCTAGGCAACATAGCAAGACCCCATCTCTACAAAAAAAATTAAAAATTAGTCAGGTGCCATGACTCACATCTGTAGTCCCAGCCACATGGGAGGCTAAGGCAGGAGGATCGCTTGAGCTCAGGAGTTGGAGCCTGCAGTAAGCTATGAGTACACTACTGCACTCCAGCCTGGGCAAGAGAACAAGACCCTACCAGAAAGAAAGAAAGAAAGAAATCAGGATAAATTGTATATATAAAGTATAATAAAGCCAGGCACAGTAGCACATGCCTGTAATCCCAGTTACTTGGGAGACAGAGGCAGGTAGATTGTTTAAGCCTAGAAGTTGAAGACCAGCCTGGACAACACAGCAAGACCACCATCTCAAAAAAAAAAAAAAAAAGGCAAACAACAAAAAAATATAACACAATTTTATGCAGAAAAAAGAGGAGCCAACTTAGAGAAGACCAGGGGAATTATGATTAATGATATTTTTCCCTTGGTGTATCTCCCAAATTTCTAAAGTGAGAATATATCACTCTTATGTGGAAAAAACTATGACCAAAAAGCTTTCCCTGGCCGTGCACGGTGACTCACGAGTGTAATCCTAGCACTCTGGGAGGCTGAGGCGGACGGATCATTTGAGCTCAGGAGTTTGAGACCAGCCTGAGCAAGAGCAAGACCTCATCTCTATCAAAAATAGAAAAAATTAACTGAACATGGTGGTGCATGCCTGTAGTCCCAGATACTCGGGAGGCTGAAGCAGGAGGATCCCTTGAGCCCAGGAGTTTGAGGTTGCTGTGAGCTAGGCTGACATCACGGCACTCTAGCCAGGGCAATAGAGTGAGACTCTGTCTCAAAAAAAAAAGCAGCTTTCCCTTATCATCCCCCAGATGAAATCTGTCAGTTTTTCTTCTAAAATGTCACATCATATTCTGTTCTACATTACAGTTACATTCTCTCATACCTGTCTTCCCTGCTAGAATGCAAACCAGTTGGAGGATGGACCACGTTTATTTATCTTTGTAAACACAGTATGGTGTACACAATAATGACTTAATATGCGTTCTCCAATGTTCTATCATGCTTCAGCTGTAAATAGTAAGACGTATTAGGCTAACTTCATATAGACCACAGGACAAACTCTGAAGCTTACTCTTAACTCCTGTTGGATCTGCAAAAACAAAAACTAATAAATTAAATGCATGTGCCAACACAACAGTTCTCTTAAATGAATATATTGAAGACTAGATAAAATTTTCCAGTACTATTTGCCTAAGGCCAGCAGACCAGCACTTTGCCAGATCTAGCCAAGTAGGAAATTTTACAATTTTATTTCTTAAATTTACTTGGTACACAATATTCCAATGTAATGATTACCTTTCTCATTTTACATGAAAGGGGGCTGTAGTTCAGTAGAAGCCCAATTAATTCCCAGGTATATTTTATAACTTAAGTTAGACTTTATGAATAATTTCCAGCTTCTAAACTTTTCAAAACAATTATACCAACCATTGCATTGTCTGAGTTTTTTTTAAAACTGCAGAGTACTTTCATTGTCAATTTGACCCTTACTCCAATCCAATAAGACTGGTATAGGTATCACCTTTCTCATTTGACAGAAGATGATTCTGAGTGGAGACTTACATGATAGATACCTTTTAGTCACTACTTAGTGAGACTCAAAAAAGTTTTCATGAATCCAAACTCCTAGATTTTCCATTATATCACACTTTCTCTCAAGAAAAAAAAGGAAACTTAAATTTTGAACACTATTAAACTAGAGCCACAATGAATTCTCCAGTCTACAAAACACCTGCTATAATGCTGCCCACGAATATATCCTAAGCAAATAGAAACCACAGCTACAGTGACACTTTCTTATTCACAGATGACAGTGCACAAAAGCCATCTTTCCTAAAACACATTTATTTTATTTTATTTTTTTGAGACAGAGTCTCACTTTGTTGCCCAGGCTAGAGTGAGTGCCATCCTAAACACTTTTATAAAATAAGATTGTCTTCATGTTCCAAAGCACTACCTTGTATTCTTTCTTTTTTTTTTTTTTTTTTGAGACAGAGTCTCACTTTATTGCCCAGGCTAGAGTGAGTGCCGTGGCGTCAGCCTAGCTCACAGCAACCTCAAACTCCTGGGCTCAAGCAATCCTGCTGCCTCAGCCTCCCAAGTAGCTGGGAGTACAGGCATGTGCCACCATGCCCGGCTAATTTTTTCTATATATATTAGTTGGCCAATTAATTTCTTTCTATTTATAGTAGAGATGGGGTCTCGCTCTTGCTCAGGCTGGTCTCGAACTCCTGAGCTCAAACGATCCGCCCACCTCGGCCTCCCAGAGAGCTAGGATTACAGGCTTGAGCCACTGCGCCCGGCCCTACCCTGTATTCTTAATTTCATATTTTATAGTTAAGAGTAAAGTGGAAAACCTAAACTCAGCTATATGGTCTGTAAAAAGACTAACCTCTATAGGCCCACTGCCCTCATCTGTAAAATGAGAGTAAAGGTAAACTAGCAAGGTTATTACAGGAATTAAATGATCAATCTTTATCAGCAGAGAGTTTGGCAAAGAGTAAAGGCTGTTTAGACGTTAGCTTCAGTATTTCATCGATTCTAAGATGGTAAGACATTTGCTCATATTTTAACAACTCTAAAATCAAAATGACTGGGCATGGATTTCTTGAGTAATAGTAAGCACAGGTAACCAAAGCAAAATTGGATAAATGAGATCACATCAAGCTAAAAACGTTCTGCACAGCAAAGGAAATAACAAAAGGAAGAGACAACCCAAAGAATGGGAGAAAATATTTGCAAACTATCCATCTGACAAGGGACTAATAACTAGAATATATAAGGACTCCAATAATCCTAGCACTCTGGGAGGCCGAGGCGGGCAGATTGCTTGAGGCCAGGAGTTCAAAACCAGCCTGAGCAAGAGCAAGACCCCGTTCTCTACTATAAATAGAAAGAAATTAATTGGCCAACTAATATATATAGAAAACATTAGCCGGGCATGGTGGTGATGCCTGTAGTCCCAGCTACTCGGGAGGCTGAGGCAGTAGGATTGCTTGAGCCCAGGAGTTTGACGTTGCTGTGAGCTAGGCTGACGCCACAGCACTCACTCTAGCCTGGGCAACAAAGCGAGAATCTGTCTCAAAAAAAAAAAAAAAGAGCTCCAATAACTCAATAGGAAAAAAAAAAATCAAATAATCTGATTAAAAAATGGGTGAAGGATCTGAAAAGACATTCTTCAAAAGATGACATACAAATGGCCAACAGGTATATGGAAAAAATGCTCAATATCATTAGTCAGAGAACTGCAAATCAAAATCTCAATGAGATATCATATCACCCCAGTTAAAATGGCTTTAATCCAAAAGACAGGCAGTAACAAACGCTGGCAACGACAAGGAGAAAGGGGAACCCTGTACACTGTTGGTGGGAATGTAAATTAGTGCAACCACTATGGAGAATAGTACAGAGTTTCCTCAAAAAACTAAAAATAGAACTGCCATATGATCCTGCAATCCCACTTCTGGGTATATATCCAAAATAAGGGAATTCAGGATATGAAAAGATATCTGGGCCGGGCGCGGTGGCTCACGCCTGTAATCCTAGCACTCTGGGAGGCCCAGGTGGGTGGATTGGTCAAGGTCAGGAGTTCGAAACCAGCCTGAGCAAGAGCGAGACCCCATCTCTACTATAAGTAGAAAAAAATTAATTGGCCAACTAAAAATATATATAGAAAAAATTAGCCAGGCATGGTGGCACGTGCCTATAGTCCCAGCTGCTTAGGAGGCTGAGGCAGAAGGATTGCTTGAGCCCAGGAGTTTGAGGTTTCTGTGAGCTAGGCTGACGCCACGGCGCTCACTCTAAGCCTGGACAACAAAGCGAGACTCTGTCTCAAAAAAAAAATGATATCTGCACTCCATGTTTATCGCAGCATTATTCACAATAGCCATGATTTGGAATCAACCCAAGTGTCCATCAATGAGTAATGGATAAAGAAACTGTGGTACAGATATACTATGGAATATTACATAGCCACAAAAAAGAATTAAAACCTGCCATTTGCAACAACATGGATGGAACTGGAGAATATTATGTTAAATTAAATAAGCCAAGCACAGAAAGACAAATCTCACATGTTCTCACTCATATGTGGGAGCTAAATATTAAAAACAATTGATCTCAAAGAGACAGAGTAGAATGATGGTTACAAGAGGCTGGAAAGGGTAGTGGGGAGGGGGAGATAAAGTGGGGATGGTTAAAAAAAAGTAAAAAAATAAAAATAAAACAAAAAGAGGCAGAAGGAGAGGTAGGGAAAAAAAAGTGGGGATGGTTAATGGGTACAAAAATATACTTAGAATGAATATTTGATAGTACAACAAAGACTATATTTATCAACAATAAGTTAGGGTACACTTTAAAATAACTAAAAGAGTGGAACTGGAATGTTCCTAACACAAAGATATGATAAATGACTGAGATGATGGATACCCATTACTCTGATTTAATTAGCACTGCCTGTCTCAAAACTTTACATGTACCCTGTAAATTATATGCCAATAATTAAAAATAAAAATAATTTTTTTTTTTTTTTTTGAGACAGAGTCTCGCTTTGTTGTCCAGGCTAGAGTGAGTGCAGTGGCGTCAGCCTAGCTCACAGCAACCTCAAACTCCTGGGCTCAAGTAATCCTTCTGCCTCAGCCTCCTGAGTAGCTGGGACTACAGGCATGCGCCACCATGCCCGGCTAATTTTTTTTTAATATATATTAGTTGGCCAATTAATTTCTATTTATAGTAGAGACGGGGTCTCACTCTTGCTCAGGCTGGTTTTGAACTCCTGAGCTCAAGCAATCCGCCTGCCTCAGCCTCCCAGAGTGCTAGGATTACAGGCGTGAGCCACCGCGCCCGGCAATAAAAATAATTTTTAAAGAAAAAAGTAAAAATAAAATCAAAATGACAATCAATGATGTGTCATAGCTCGATAGTATTTTTTCTTAATGATACATAAAATAATGATGCATTTACAATCTATGGCATCTTATAGTTGATGAAGTATATCATAACGACATCAAGTTATGTGTTCACCCTGACCATTCCTCCACACAACAGATCCACAAAAAATAGACCAAATCTACTCCTTAACCCTCAACTCCCAAGTCACGTTTCCAACCTAAACACATGGACTGCCAGCACCTCAAATTTAACATGTCCAAAACCAAAACCATCTTCCCAGAAGCTGTTATTGTGTATTTCCTATTCCAATAAATGACATCATAATGAAAAACCTGACTCCATGCTTCTTTCCTATCCCTCAGTTGGAATTTCTACAATCCATTATATTTTCTACCTCTGCTTTAGAAGTTACCAAACTGTGTCTTGCCTCATTCTTAGTTGTGTACATTTCTGTCTCCTCTCCTTGGCCCTCAACTTCTTGAGGGCAAGGCTCACTTCTTACTCATTTTTATATACCCAGGTTGACTAGTTCAATGCCTCACCCATAGTTAAGTGCTCAATAAATGTTTGTGGAACTGATCACATCCTCTTTGTTTGTAAGTTTCAAAACAGTTAAGTCGCTACAGAGAAAAAAGGGACTATCCAAGAGTAAAAGTTACTGTAATTTACAATGGAACTTCACACGCATGATCTCATTTAGAGTTTAATTCTCATCAACTCAAGGAAGGTACATACATTGAGCAGGTATTAACACTTCTATTTTATAATAAAATTGTGGCCGAGTAGTCTAATTTAGGATTGCCAAAAGTTTTCAATGATAGAAAAAAAAGAGTCAAACATATCCAGTGCTTTTCAGTTTATAACCTCTATCCTTCTACCCCTCCCTCAGTTTTACTCCTACTAACTTTCCACCTTAATGTGGCCTACAAGGCGCTAGAGTTGGGCCCTACCTGTCTCCCTAGCCTCATCTTGATCCACATTTGTCCTGTCTCTTGGCATACCAGCTGTACTTGCCTTGTTTCAGCTCCTCCTCCTCACCACAAGGCCTTGGCACATACTATTTCCTCTGCCTAGAATATTCTTCTCCTTCTCAACCAGTTAAGGCCTCCTCTTCTTCCAGATCTCTGTTCAATCTTCACTTCATTAAGGCAGGCTTCTCTGGCCTGAGTAGGAAACTTTCCCTAACACATGTTCTCATAATAACACATACTGTCCTTTATAGCACAGATCACATTTGTACCTTTTCCTACTTGTAATTTTATATTAATTTGCATGATTATTCTTTGCTTAATGTCTAGGTCTCTCACTAGTCTACAGAAATCTCAAGAGAGAAATGGACTTTTTTTCCTCACCATTCTGCCCTAAGTGCCTAGCACAATAGTTGCTGAAAGAATGAATGAAACTTTTAGCACTGTCAAGCTCTCTAAATCATCCCCACCACCTCACTATCAGCTATTGATCTCACATCCTACTTTACAGAGAAATCAGTTATCTCCCCCTACTCCCATATCATTTTGACATTCCCCTGGTTACAAATCCCTTCCCTTCAGGCTCCAAACACTCAAATTCCCTTTTTTTTTTTTTTTGAGATGGAGTCTCTGTCACCTAGGCTAGTGTGCAGCCGTGGCATGATCACAGGGCACTGCAGCCTTGAACTCTTGGGCTCAAACTATCCTTCTGCCTCAGCCTCCCGAGTAGCTAGGACTAGAGGCTTGCACCACCATGCCTGGCTAATTTTTTTATTTTTGTTTGGAGTTTTGTTTTTTTTAAAAGATAGGGTCTCACTGTGTTGCCCAGGTTGGTCTCAAACTCCTGGCCTCAAGTGATCCTCCTGCCTCAGCCTCTCAAATATTAGGATAAGAGCCACCATGCCCAGCCTCTTCTTTCTTAAGACCACTCTTAACCCTCTCTTCATTGCAAAACTTCTGAATGAGCAGCCTACACTTGTTCATTCTGTCTTCATTTTCCAAATATTCATCAACTATTATAATGATGCCTGATATCACATTACTCTAATGAAACTGCTCTAGTTTTCAAATCCAAGAACTTCTTCATTTTATCTTAATCCTCAACCATTCTTATTCACCTTTATCATCTGACCATTCTTTCTTTTTTTTTTTTTGAGACAGAGTCTCACTCTGTTGCCTGGGCTAGAGTGCCGTAGTGTCAGCCTAGTTCACAGCAACCTCAAACTCCTGGGCTCAAGCAATCCTTCTGCCTCAGTCTCCTAAGTAGCTGGGACTATAGGCATGCGCCACTATGCCCAGCTAATTTTTTTTTTTTTTTTTTTTTTTGAGACAGAGTCTCACTTTATTGCCCAGGCTAGAGTGAGTGCCGTGGCGTCAGCCTAGCTCACAGCAACCTCAAACTCCTGGGCTCAAGCAATCCTGCTGCCTCAGCCTCCCAAGTAGCTGGGACTACAGGCACATGCCACCATGCCCGGCGAATTTTTTCTATATATATTAGTTGGCCAATTAATTTCTTTCTATTTATAGTAGAGATAGGGTCTCGCTCTTGCTCAGGCTGGTCTCGAACTCCTGAGCACAAATGATCCGCCCACCTCGGCCTCCCAGAGAGCTAGGATTACAGGCTTGAGCCACCGCGCCCGGCCTGCCCGGCTAATTTTTTATGTATATTTTTAGTTGGCCAATTAATTTCTTTCTATTTTTTTTAGTAGAGACGGGGTCTCGCTCTTGCTCAGGCTGATTTCGAACTCTTGACCTTGAGCGATTCGCCCGCCTTGGCCTCCCACAGTGCTAGGATTACATGATCATTCTTTCTTGAAACTCCCTCTACCCTAAGCTTCAGAGACTAACACTACACTCTCCCCATTTTCCTACAGTTCTGACCACATCTATCAGTTCCTCTTCAACCCATTCTTATACGCTGGAGTTCCTCAGCTATAGCATTAGCCCTTTTTCTCCCTTTCTTACTCTCTATAGGCATTTATATTCAAGTTAGTGGCTTTACTACCAAATACCTGCAACTCTCAAATATTTATTTACCTCTAACATAGACTTCTCTACAAAGCTATAAATCTACATTTTCAGGTATTATTTTCAAGGCTCATCTGCAATGAGATTGATACATTCAACTCAATATATGTTATAAGTAGCTTATCTTACAGATACCATGAACTCAGCTGAACCTAACAACTTTCCTTCCTCTCTTTATATTTTCTTCCTCAATGGAGAAGTCCAGGATAACTTTCAGCTTCCTGGCCTAGAAGAACAGATGTCATAAAGCTGGATGAAGAATATTAATACTGTTTTTATTTAAAATAAGTACTCATGCTATGCCTGGGATACTGCTAATCACTTTCACAAAAACTATCCCAGCAACACTTTGCTAAAGGTATTTTTACCATCATTAGTAATACTACCTTAGGCCAAGCCACTAACCATCTCTCCCCTGAACAACTCCATTAGTCTTCTAAATGCCACACCCCCCCCCCCCCCCCCCCCCCCAGTGTTGCCTGCCATGGCTTCCCACCCCTAGTCCATTCATCAAAAACTGGCCATTTGTAAAACACAAATCAAAATATCACTCTCTTATTTAGAACTATTCAATGGCTTCCAATGCTATTTAGAATAACATTCAACCTCTTTGGCATAACCTACAGCACCTTACATGATTCAGTCCCTGCCTAACTCTCCATTTACCATCCTTCCATCCAATCACCCCTTTCTTTTTTCTCCTTCTCCTCAAAATCTTTGTACTTCCTATTCACTTGCCTAAAACACTTACCTCAGATCTCTGATATGTTTTTCCTCATTATTCGGGTCTCGGCTCAAACATTACCTCAAGTGAGGCCTTCCAGAACAATCCTGTTTCAAATAGTTCTCCCACTCAGACTGCTCTTAATCCCTTTACCCTAATTTATTTTCTTCACTGTATTTATCATTACCTGAAATTATATTTCCATATCTTCCTTCAATAAAATGAAACTCCCTAAGAATAGGGAGCTGAATAAATACTTTTTGAATAAATATATGAATTTTAAAGATACGGAAATTAAGGTTAATGAGGTTAAGGCTCACATAGTTAAGGTTTAATGTAAGGGTGTACAACTCATAAGTGGTAGAGCTGATATAGTCACCAAGTCATGCCTGTCTACCAAAACTTTAAACATATACCCTATATCACAGTGGTAAAAAAAAAAAATAGAGTAAAAGCTAGAAAGATGGCCTGAAGAATATGATCACATAGATTCTGAGGTTTAAGATTACAAAAGCAAAGCACATTCCAAGGAGTGACATTCTCCTTGATGCGATCATGGGTATGGATGGTTGAAGTGAGGTGAACACACAAGTTTATATCTGTATTATTTACCCCTCTTTCCTTGGCAAGCAGATTTCCTTTATCCTTTTGTAGATGAAGTCTCTACAAATTTGGCTCATAACTAATAGAAATCACATAAATAACCTAGCCCGTTGAATTTTTGTCCCCCTTCTAATTATATAAAAGCAAGTATCTTCCTAGCCTCCAACTGCCAGCCCCTCCTCAGTTGCTAAGCAGATCTTCCTCACTCACTGCCCTCTAACCTCTTCTCAACATCACTCACAAGGAAACACTACAGAAATCAATTTAAAGCAAACAGTTGCAAGAGAAAATTAATAGCCCAACACAATCCATAGGCCTGCCACAGTCCCAAATAAGTACTTAATATGCAGATAGAAGAGCAGAAGCAGCAATAAGAAAAAAATATATAATAGATTCTTCTTTTTGGAAATTTCTATTTCCTAATAACTAAGAATTGCTTATTTATATGAAGACAATAGTTTGTATGCACACATCCTAGCACAGGCTTCCTCCTGTCATATTTTTACCACATATTTTATCAATGCAGGCTTCATCAGCACAAAAAAGACAACTTCATGACTCTTTTTTTTTTTTTTGAAACAGAGTCTCATTCTCTTGCCCTGGCGAGAGTGCCATGGTGTCAGCCTAGCTCACAGCAACCTCAAACTCCTGGGCTCAAGCAATCCTCCTGCCTCAGCCTCCCAGGTAGCTGGGACTACAGGCATGCGCCACTGTGCCCGGCTAATTTTTTTTTTTCTATTTTTAGTTGTTTGGCTAATTTAGTAGAGACAGGGTCTCGCTCTTGCTCAGGCTGGTCTTGAACTCCTGAGCTTAAGCAATCCTCCTGCCTCGGCCTTCCAGAGTGCTAGGATTACAGGCGAGAGCCGCTGGGCCCACCCCTTTATAACTCTTTTTCCTTTGATCCTATACGCCTCTCTCACATGTTCAGCAGATAGTGGTTTTTAGAGATTATACTTGAGAAAGAACATTTCATTTTTACTGAAGAGAAATAGAAGAATGAAATAAAATTTATTTTATGAAGTTGAACACAAAATTTTAACCATATGCTTACATTTTTATTCCATTTTCTAGTAATCAAAGAAAAGATAACAACAAAGCAGGAAATGCAAAGCTAATTATCTAACTCTTGCTCATCAGAGTGGTTACACCTAAGTACTGTATACAGAAGAAAATGGGGGCAGGTGGCAATGGAGAGAGGTTGATTAATGGGTACAAAAATACAGTTAGAAGAACAAGATTTAGAATTTGATATTCAGTAGGGTGACTATAGTTAACGATAATCCATTGTATATTTCAAAATAACTAGAAGAATTCAAATGTCCCCAGCATAAAGGAAAATGTTTGAAGTGACAGATATCCCAATTACCCTGACTTGATCATTACAATTATATGAATGTATCAAAATAGCATATATACTCCCAAAATACGTACATCATATATCAATTTTTTTAAAAAGGAAACAGGACTTATTTTTCAAGAGCCTCCCAAAAAATGGATTTCATAGCTTTCTGTGAAAATAAATCTACTCCAGAAATTTTCTTTATGTTCAATCTAAATCACTCCTGCTGTAACTTAAGTGACTCCAATTTCTCCCCCACTTAAATCTAATCTATACTGTCTCCAGATTAATACATTAAATAAACTGTGGTATATTCATATAATGAGATACTACAAAGCAATGAAAATCAATGAACTACTGCTACACACATCAAACGGAAGAATCTGACAAACATGTTAAGAAAAAGAAACCAGTCCCGAAGGAATATAAACTACATAATTACATTTATAAAAAGTTCAAAAATAGACAAAACTGTCCATTCACTTTTGCTGTGAACCTAAAACTTCTCTAAAAAAAATTAAATCAATTAAAAAACAAAAACAGGCAAAACTGATCTATAGTGTTAGAATCAGAATAGTGGTCATCTTGGGAAGGAGGGATGAGGTAATGACTGCAAGAATAAGGTGGGCTTCTGGGGTGTTGGTAGTATTCTATTTCTTGACCTAGATGGTGGTCATATGAGCTTATTCATTTTGTAACAATTCAGTGAACTATACACTTGAGATAATAAAAGTTTTTAAAAATATACAAACAGCAAATCTTTTCTGACCTTTAATAAGGAAGGTCCATTAGAAGGTATGTATAAAATACCTCCAAAATGCAAAGAATCTTACTTTAGATGTTAGGGAAAAAAATACATCTATTTCCCTGCTCCAGCAGAAACTCAATTTATTCTGCTTAGCCCAAATCAGACCTGTAATAGTCCTAATGGATTATTTGAGTTTATAAGAGAACACTATTATAAGAGACATTTTAAAACCTATCTAGATTCATGACCTCTTATCTACAATATAGATCTGTATCATAAACATGCCCAGAAGGTATCTGACAAATATTTACTAATGATACACAGCCCAAACTTTAAACTCATACAGCAAAGTCTGAAATATATAGCACAGGTAAATAAAATTAAAAACGAAGCTTATTGGCCTAAAGAGTACAACTTCCAGAAACCCTATTTTTAGAAATGAAATTGCAGAATGTACCACTTATAAGGCAGAGAACAATAATTTGTGAAAACAGCCATGGCAAAGGAAATTGGTCCTTTCCCCCCTCACTGCTGCCTGGCTCAGACAAGGCACAATCAACTTCCTGATGCCATAGGTAAGCAAAAGGAACCCAGGAGCAACTCTGCTCTTAGAGCAGGGACTACTAGACTAGGAAGAACCATGATGTGATACAAACCCAGCAGCAAGGAGCTAGCTGAGGCAAATGCTAATACTGTTGGGGGGAAAAAAATGAGACATACTTGACCAAACCATCCTTTAGGTCTAAAATCATTACCATTCCACTTTCCACAGTGGCCATAAACAGAAATATATCTTTGGGGTTTCCCTGGAGTAGAATCGACCCACAATAAGTGTGTCCTCAGTGTCCTATAAATACCTGAGCTATCAGAGTTCACCTTCTAAGAGTTTCCCAGCAGTACACTTTCAATTAATTGGATGGATGATTAATGATAAGTACTGCTAAGCTTTTTAAAAGTCAAATCACAATATAAATCAACTTCGTCCAGTTACCACCACCAGTGACATTGTTATTGTTCTATTTTTAAATCATAGGTAATATGTGTTCATATGGGAAAATAATTTTTAAATAATACAAATAAAATATTTAAAATTATATGGGAATAAGGTCAAACAAGAGCAGAGTCTTTGGTCTTTTTGATAGGCATACTATATTACCTCCTGGTGAAGGACTTCCCTCTAATAAAGGATGCTGATATGAGAGACACTAAGGCATTTGGTTCAGCTGAGTATAGTTATTGTGCCAAAGAAAACTGCAATAAGCAAGTCACATAGAAAGTCCAAGTAGAAAGGTGATTGTTGATCTCCAAATATGACAAAAATCATCTACAAAGATGTTCATTGTAGCACTGTTTGTAATAGTAAAAAGAAAAATATCCATCAATATAAAACTGTTTAAATTATATAACAGAATACTCTTCAGCCATTAAAAAGAATGATATAGAGTCACACGAGCTGATAGGAAATATATATCATTAAGTAAAAAAATAGCTGAAGAATCCTATGTACATTCAATCGTACAACCTATATACTCATATGTAATGCAAATTTCTAGAAGAATATGCAAGAAACAGTAAAAAGCAGTTACCTCTGGGAAGTGAGACTAGGGAATGGGGACAGGAGAACTTTTTCCTTCCACTTCACAGTGTAAACTGTTCGAATTTATCATGCATATATATATATCACCTTATAATAAAAATAAAACAAAAGCAATAAACAAAAAAGTTAATAGCTTTGGCAGGTGATAGGACCATGACAATTTTTATTTTATTTTTTATACTTTTATGCATTTTCTCAGTTTTCTACAATAAATATTAGCATATATTACTTTTAAATCCCCAAAACTAATTTTTTTTAACAAGTCAAGGGTGGTGACTTCTGGTTCAAATTAGGGGGGAAAATCCATAGCTCAATTATTTAACTAAGAACTGTCATAAATGCTGTGGGAATTACAATGAAATATTATGGAAAGGGCCATAAAATGTTTAAAATGCTTTTGTTTGCAGAAACTTGTCATGAACACCAAGACAAAGAAAGTTAAAGAAAATCTTTTTTTTTTTTTTTGAGACAGAGTCTCACTTCATTGCCCAGGCTAGAGTGAGTGCCGTGGCGTCAGCCTAGCTCACAGCAACCTCAAACTCCTGGGCTCAAGTGATCCTCCTGCCTCAGCCTCCCGAGTAGCTGGGACTACAGGCATGCGCCACCATGCCCGGCTAATTTTTTCTATATATATTAGCTGGCCAATTAATTTCTTTCTATTTATAGTAGAGATGGGGTCTAGCTCTTGCTCAGGCTGGTCTCGAACTCCTGAGCTCAAACGATCCGCCTACCTCGGCCTCCCAGAGAGCTAGGATTACTAAAGAAAATCTTTGATTTAG
>VSMD01140201.1:0-56285 GCA_008750895.1 Mirza zaza | reverse complement strand
CCTCTCCATCAAACAGCCCCACCGCCCTCACCTCCACCGCAGTCATCACCGCCAGGGACAGCTCTGCAAACACAGCCCCCACCCTGAGCACTGGGCTGTGGGGATGCGTCTAGTTCCCAGGGCAGGAGGCGGCTTAGTGGGGGTGGGGCTGGAGACACAGCATCCCCCATAATGCTGATACCCTCTGCCTCCCTTGCATAATTAAAGAAACAAAAGGGAAAGCCCTCCCAGCCAGTACGTTGCCACTGTGCAGTCACCCCAGCTTTCCAAACTCCTTGCCCTGGCTGCCCCCAGCCCCACCCTTCCCCAGGCAGCGGGCGTTCCTCAGACCTTGGAAAGTTGCTCCAGGATATCTCACCCTGAAAGACAGATCCACTCTTGGAATGCAGCGAGACAGTGATGGATTCGCCCACACACTAGCAACCTACTTCCATTAACTCCTGTGTCCAAATAATTCCTTTAAATCACCAAGGACGAGGCTGGGGAGGGGAAGGCAAGACTGTGACATCAATCTCCAGCAGGGATTCCTCTGTCAAACCTGGCCAGAGCCAGGCAGGAGAAATACCCAGCACACACTTGTGGGGCAAAGCTGGGGGAAAGAGACCCCGCACCACACTGCCACCCCGCAGTGACTCCTCTGACCTAAGTTCTTGTCCACCCCCTCCCTTGGGTCTGTGGAAAGACAACACAGAGATGGGCTCGCCCACCCCCTTCTGGAGGTTTCAGGGCTCTGGCTGCTCCAGGGGCATCCAACCTCTCTGGCAGCCAAGACAGCACCTCCTGCATGACTAGCACCCAGGAGGACCCAAAGGGGCAGGGATGGCAAGGATGACAAAGGTCTGTATTGCAGTGCCCTGCTTACAAATTCCTTCTCAAATCGCCGTGATTACTGCCCTCTCTTTACAGATGAGCAAGTGGAGATTTAGAGGGGCTGGGGACTGACTTGCCCACAGCTAGCAACTAGAAAGGGACAGATCTGAGTCAAGTACAGATCTTCCACCTCCAAAGTCTGCCTTTAGGAAGATCATGTCCTAGTAGGGAAGGGGGCTAGGAAGCAGGTGACATTTCAATTGCTAAGTGTTCCCACCCACCCTTGGCTCTGGGACATAGGTTTATCAGCTCAGACTTAGTTCTAGCCCCTGCCCTGCTTACCTTGCCTTCAATGAGCCAGCATCCAGCTGGGAGGTTTATACCTCCCAGGTATAAACACACCTGGCTGTGACAGCCAGGTGTGGCCTGGAAGGTAGCAGGGACAGAAAAGGGAAGAGCTGGCATTTCTATATGGCCCAGGAGCAGGCGAGGGGAAGAGAGGTGGGCAGATGGGCAGAAGGCTGGGCCTTGGGAAAAGCAAAGGCATAATGTGGCCTGGCTGGAACACAGTGTTGCCCAGTTGGCGATCTGAGCACTTCTTGTTTCCTCCCTTTTCCCCCCATCACTCCAAATTGTCTGCTTCAGATGTGATTCTTTCCAAACGGGCGCCCTCCCCCCACAAAGGGTCTGGCATGCGGAGGGAAGCTGCGGACTGACTACTAACATCGTAGCCTTCTTCCAAGAGCAGCAGCAGGCTGGGGAGCTGGCGGCCCAGACCACAACAGGAGCAGTTTGTGATGTTCTGTTCCAGCAGATTGGAGAGGGTTCCCCATGGCTTGGACCTGAGGCTGAGGAGCCAGAATGGTAAAAGCAGGAAAGAAGAGGCCCCCAAGCTCTTGGCCAACCAGCTGGCTTGTTGGTGGCCTAGAATACAGGTGTCCATATGGGCTTTCCCTGCCTGGAAGGAAAACGCATTGTCCACCCCTGTGATTCTGATGACAGTTGGGGCTCCATGTTGGGGACCCCCTTAGAGGTGCTCTCGTTCTTCCAGGTCCTGAAGTTCCCCCCAAATGAGGAGAAGGTGATCAGAAACCAGTCACTGATCCTCACGGGCTCCTTCCAACCTCCGTGTATCTTAGCAGCAGAGACTCACCTCCTCTCCCAAGTATTTCCTTGTGTAGGGCTGGGGGCAGAATATCTTTCCCTCTCAGCATCTTGTAAAGCTGCCAGGGGTTTGAGCTGTCTATTGGGATTATCTTAGTTCAGGCTGCTATAACAAAATACCATAAACTGGATGGCTTAGAAACAAAAGAAATTTGTTTCTTGCAGTTCTGGAGGCTGGAAGTCCAAGATCAGAGTGCTGACATGGTCAAATTCTGGCAAGGGCTTTCTTGTGCGTTGCAGATAACCTCCTGCTCATTTTCTGCTCAGGCGGCTGAGTGCAGAGAGAGGAAGCAAGCTCTCTTGTAACTCTTATAAGGGCACTAATCTCATTCCTGAGGGCTTCACTCTTAGGAACTCATCTAATCCTAATTACCTCCCAAAGGCCCTACATCCTAATATCATTACTTTGGGGGGTGGGGTTTCAACATGTGAATTTTTGGGGAGACACAAACATTCAGTCTGTAACAGGAATCAAACACATTATGAGATGTCAAGAGGAGCAAGAGACAAATACTTTGAGATTGACCTTGTCTCTGAAAATATTATCTGGTTACTTTTTTTTTTTTTTTTTTTTGAGACAGGGTCTTGCTGTGTCACCCAGGCTAGAGTGCAGTGGCGTCATGATAACTCACTAAAACCTGGAACTTCTGGGCCCAAGGGACCCTTCTGCCTCAGCCTCCTGAGAAGTTGGGACTGCAGGCACACACCAACCACGCCTGGCTAATTTTTCTAATTTTTGTAGAGATGGGGGGTCTCACTCTTGATCAGGCTGGTCTCGAACTCTTGGCCTCAAGAGATCCTCCCACCTCGGCTTCCCAAAGTACTAGGATTATAGACAGGAGCCACCATGCTCAGCCTGGTTACTCTTAAATGAGGGCGCTCCAAATGCTCCCTCGGGAGATCACAGCTACAGACCCAACTCTACAAGAGTGGCCGCAGAAGTAGCCGCTGACACAGAATCACAGTCTTACAGCTGAAGAATCCTAGGGTTCCCCTAGATTCCAGGCCAAAGGCGCTCACCACCTATTTGGTGACAGACTAAAGTATAATCTTTTGGATTTTGAAGGGGGCAGCCAGTGGTTCAGGAGAGAGTCCTTCATGCACAAAGATGCTCAGTAGGCCAGGTGTGGTGGCTCACGCCTGTAATCCTGGCACTCTGGGAGGCTGAGCTGGCAGGATCGTTTGAGCTCAGGAGTCTGAGACCAGCCTAAGCAAGAGTGAGACCCCGGCTCTACTAAAAATAGAAAGAAATTAGCTGGACAACTAAAAAAAAATTTTATATATATATATATAAAGAAAAATTAGTCAGACATGGTGGCGCATGCCTGTAGTCCCAGCTACTCGGGAGGCTGAGGCAGGAGGATCGCTTGAGCCCAGGAGTTTGAGGTTGCTGTGAGCTAGGATGATGCCTTGGCACTCACTCTAGCCTGGGCAACAGAGTGAGACTCTGTCTCAGAAACAAAAAAAAAAGATGCTGAGTAAATGCTGCACGAGAGCCACTGGGGCAGCGACGTGCTCCAAAGGAGGCCAGCGTTCTCTAATTGGAGGAGAGGAGAGAAGCCTAGAGTAGGAGCAGGGACTCTTGCTACTTCAGCCAAGATGACCAAGCAGCCTCCTCTGGCACCCCTACTAAATTGGAGGTAGGAGGACCGGTTATCATTAGATTGGCCTCCCCATTCTTAGGCCACCTCTGAGCCTACCTGGGCTCTGATCTCTGTCTAGACACTTCCTCTCCAGCTGAGGCTGGGAAGCCGGTGTAGTCACACACACCCTGGCTCTTCACAGCACTGCCATTAAGGAGCCTGATTAGCAGAGCCCCATGCTGGGCTGCTAATGCATCGGGGACATTAGGCATAAATGGTTTCCCAGACATGGGCTTGAGCAGAGCCCAGGAAGAAACAAATATTTTGCTCTCAAAGAAATGGAAGTGCGGGAGGGGAGCAGGTTCCCTCTGCTTCCTCCGCATGTATTGTTCTCCATTCCTCCACCTGCAATAGCTGTTGTGGTTCTCAGGTGCCACGGTTCCCTAGCCAGGGAGGAGGGTTGGTGCCCGGGGAGAACAGATCTCCACTCACCTGGACAAGGCGAATGGGAAAAATCCTCAGAGGTTTCTAGGAAGGGAGGTTTCGTGGATGGTCTTTGTCTAGGACCACGGTCAGGAAGTCCTTGACATCTAATTTGAGTGACTCTTGAGATAACTCAAGCCCACTTCCCCTTGGTTGGGGAGTGGGGGGAGGGAAAGGACTGAAGATTAGTGAGGGACGACTTTAAACCCAAATGAGTTGCTCCACGTCAGTGGTTCTCCCAGTGTGGTTGGGACCAGCAACATTAGCATCAGCTGGGAACTTGGTAGAACCGTAAATTCTGTCTCGCCCCAGACCTACTGAATCAGAAACTCTGGGTGTGACAACAGGCAATCTTGTCTAACAAGCCCTCCAAGTGGTCCTCTCCACTCTGGAGTCTGAGAACCACCACGCTGGGCCCGTTACCTCTCAGGCTGAAGAGGAATGCCAAGAGAAGGAGGGAGTAGGAGGGGATGTACCAAGCAGCCTCATCTGAAGGGAAAAAGAAATGTAAACTTCCCCACATGGAGAGCTGGAGCTAGGCCTCAGAAGAGGCCTCTGATCTTCCCGGGCTGTAAATGTCAGAGCAGTGTCTAAGTGGCCCTGTGAGGAGGAGTCTGGGGAGAATAACCAAGTGTGACCTTTTGCATTTTGCCCAGAGCAAGAAAGGATAATGGAGCAATCTTTCTGGGTGATTTATCTCCTGCTCAGCCCCAGCTTTTCTCTGCCACGTTTCCCTCCAGCTGGGGCTCCCTGACACACCCAGCCCTCCCCTCCACCTCCCCCAGCCCTCCGGCCAGGCCGCAGTCCCTCCCACGTCTTTCCCCCCACACACACTGAATGAGAACTCATTCAAACGATTTCTTCAGCGAACAGCAATGAGTGAGGCCCTACTCCATAGGGAGTAAGAGAAAAAGCCCGCTACAGCCGAGAACTATAAGCTATAATGGGGCAGCCTCTCTTCATAGTCTCCCCTTTCCCCACCCAGGCCTCACCAGCTCCTAGTGCCACCCTAAAGAGAGAAGCCACTCTTTTCCTGATCTTTTTTATAACACCGGGTGGTCACACTTGCAAAGAAAAAAAGAGGACAAAAATGTAGGCTTCTAACCAACCCACAAGTTTCCCGGGGGCCAGTACTGGTCTATAGCTTATTCTCCTTCTATATCTACTGTATTAGATACCTAACACACTAGATGCCTAATGAATATTTGATAAATTGAACTGAAAGGAGCTCCCTGAAGCAAGAAACTAAGGAGTCTCTTGTTTCCAAACTCTAACCACAATAGAGATCAAAAAATGGGTCCTGGCCAAGAGTGGAGGCTCACAAAAAATAGAAAAATCAGCCAGGCGTGGTGGTACATGCCCATAGTCCCAGCTACTCGGGAGGCTGAGGCAGGAGTTTGAGGTTGCAGTGAACTGTGATGATGTCACTGCACTTTAGCTGAGGTGCCTGAGTGAGACCCTGTCTTAAAAAGAAAAAAAAAGAGGCCAGGAGCGGTGGCTCACGCCTATAATCCTAGCACTTTGGGAGGCCGAGGCGGGTGGATCCTTTGAACTTAGGAGTTCGAGACCAGCCTAAGCAAGAGCGAGACGCCATCTCTACTAAAAATAGAAAGAAATTAGTTGGACAACTAAAAATATATAGAAAAAATTATCCAGGCATGGTGTCACATGCCTGTAGTCCCAGCTACTTGGGAGGCTAAGGCAGTAGGATGGCTTGAGCTCAGGAGTTTGAGGTTGCTGTGAGCTAGGCTGACGCCACGGCACTCTAGCCTGGACAACGGAGTGAGATTCTGTCTCAAAAAAGAAAAAGAAGAAAAAATAAATGGGTCTTGGCTGGGTATGGTGGCTCATGCTGATAATCCCATAATGTTGGGAGGCCAAGTCAGGAAGATCGCTTGAGGCCAGGAGTTTGAGACCAGCCTGGACAACATAGTGAGACCCCATCACTACATAAAAGAAAAGAAAAAAAAGAAATGGATCCTCCTGAAAGGACTAACGAATAAGCCCCATTCTGCCGCCTTCGTGCCCAGGCACTGCCGCCTTCATCTGCTCATTCGTTCAACTAGCATGCATAGTACACTTGCTACACGTGGACCTTAGATCATGTGCCCTAGAGGAGAGAAACAAATATAAAGTAAGCAAACGCATATTTCAGGTAGTATTAATTGCCTTGGAAAACCGAAGTATGATAAGGGCGCTCGGGCTGGTGGGAATGGGAATCACGAAAGGCCTCTCTGAGAAGGGTGCATTTGAGCAGACACCTGAAGGGAGAAAGGGAGCTACACCTGCAGCTCTCTGGGGGAAGAGTGTGTCCCAGGCAGAGAGAAGAGCCACTGCAAAAGCGCTGAGGTGGGGGTATTTTGGAAGGAGCCTAGCATGGCTGGAGTGGAGTGAGCGAGGGGGAGAGAGGTAGATGAGATCAGAGAGAAACTGGTGCTCAAACTAGGCAGGGCCTTGTAGACCACGGTAAGGATTTTAGATTTCTTTCTGAGTAAGATGGGAAAGGCATCAGAAGTTTTCCCCATTTGACAGGCCTATTCTGGCTGCTGTGTTGAGCACAACCTGTAGGGGGCAGAGCAGAAGCAGGAAAGCCACATAGGCGATGATGGCAGAGCCAGAGCTTTCCTCCCAAATTCCACTCTCTCCTTCCAGTGTAGCTGGGAACATGGCTGCGCAGAAAAAGGACTACATTTCCCAACCTCTCTTGCAACAAAGTGCAGCCGTGTGAAAACATGACCGTGCATGCAACGTGAGCAGAAGTGACATCTGCAACTTTCGTGTCATGTTCTTGAGGGCTCAGCACAGGTAGGCACTGTGCCAGAGGTCTTCCCCTCAATTTTCTTGAGGTACCATTGACAAATAAATGCCGTGTATGGTGTTTCAGCTGTACAGGGTGATGTTTTGATTTCTGTATGCACTGTGGAATGATTGCCATGGTCAAACTGATTGACATATCCATTGCCTCACATAGCTGCCTTTCTGGGATCATGTCCTTAAGGGAATGGGCCTTCCTTCCACTTCCTCCTTCTTCCCTTTGCATAGGCTACCGTCTCGCAGGCATGATGACAGCACCTGGAGCAGCCACTGTTGGCCACAAGCTGGAATTTACCTGTTGAAGATGACAGGCCCGTGAGCCATAAGGAGCCAGGGCCTTTGACATTGCAGAGTGACTATATCAACCCTGCACTACTTCTGCAGAGGTTCATACGTGAGAAATAAGCAATCTTCTGTTTTGTGCACAACACTGTATTTTGGGGACTCTAAGATTGCAGCCTGGTCTGTATTGTAACTAATGCAGAGGCTTTGCACTTGCCCAGGCAAGCAGTGATGGGGTGGCTCTGAAGAGGGTGGTAGTGGTGCAGCTGGAGATAAATGACCAGATTCTGGAGGTAATTCAAAGAGTAGAACTGATGGCAATATCTGAGGGATTGGATATAGGATTTTGAAAGAAAGAGAAGAGCCAGGAATGACTCTAAGGCCAGGGGCCTACTAGAGTTGCATTATGCCCTGGGGAAGACTGGGGGGCCACTGAGTTTGAGAGGACTATGGGAAACATTCACGTGGAGATGGCAAGTAGCCACTAAATATGACTGGGATTGATATGCATAGCTGGCTTTAAAGAGAGATGATGGGATTACTTATGGAGCGAGAATGGATAAGGAAGAACAGAGGTTAAGGACAGTCCTGGGGCATCCCAGAGGCGGGAAGACAAGGAGCCGGCAAAGGAAAAGAGGTGGGAGGACTGAGAGAGGAGTGTCAGGGAGGCCACATGAAGGGAGTGTTTTAACAAAGAACAAATGACCATCTATGTCAAATGCTGCTGCTAGGATGAGTAAGATGAGGACTGAGAAATGACAGCTGAAATTAGTAACATGGAAATCACTGGTGACATTGACAAGAGAATTTTCTGTGGAGCATTGAGGACAAGAGAGAATGGGAAGAGAAGAAGTGGAGAAATACAGACAACTCTGAATTCCTGGCAGGTAGCAATCATTAAAGCAATCTAATTTCCACCCTTCCTAGCACAGTTCCAAGCCTTCTGAAGGACATGAGGGCACGCAGCAACTGAACCCGTCCAGCTCCCCTTTCCCGGGCACCTGGGTGACACTGCAATCTGTCCTCTTCCAAATTCTCCCCATTGCCGAGGCACCCTGCTCCCTGCAGCTCTGCCTCTGCCCTGCTAGCTCCCAGGGCTGCTGTCAAGGACCGCCTTGGCAGGCTAGGCAGCCAGGCCTGACTCTCCTGGATCCTAATTAGTGCTGCTGTTAATGATGTTTGGCCCCCGTGGAATAGCAACCTGGGAAATTCTGATACTTCCAATTTTCCTCCTCAGTGCTTTCCCCAAAATGCAATTTCCCAGTCAGCACCGTGTGCTCCAGCCCTGGGCCTCGGCTGCCTCCTCGCCAGGGGGAATTAAGCCCGTGCCTCAGATGCCACTCCAGAGGACCTAATCAGTTAGCTGAAGTCACCTCGCGGCCATTGTCATGGCATTATCATATAAACACAGGCACTGGCTTTGGGGGAGGCAGGAGGGTTGCTGTGAGGAATAGGTGGGGAACCAGGCAGCCCTACACAGCACACAACGAGCATTGCTAGGGCTGTGATCAGAAAACTGGCGGCTGGAAAGCAAGGAGCCCTCCCAGACGAGCTCTGGAGTGTCCAGCAGAGATGCAGCTCAGCCACCCGCTCTTCCCTGATGAGGAGCCTGCACAGTGCTCCTCTCTCCGAGGGAGAGGGCATCAGCAGCCAGAGCCTGGACATCACCCCAGGGCCTGGCATCCTGGGGCTGGGCCTGGTCAAGCCTCAGGCCCAGGTCTCCCCTGTCCCAGCAGCCTCAGTTCCAGCTTTTACCTGGAAATGCTCAGCTCATAGGAGTGTCCTGATCACCCAGGTCTTTACTCCATTGCTCCGATGGGTGTCCAGCTCTCTGGGGCTGGGGGCTGTGGTGGCCCTGTGCCTCAGGGCCTTGAAGGAGAGGCCAGAAGGCTGCCTTGGGTTAAGGGCATCAGGATTGACCGTTCTATGGCTTCTGCTATAGGCAATAAAGATGGAAAAGCAGCATTTATAAGATACCTGCTACATGGAAGGCCCAAGGTAAGGTCTTTTTGTGGTTGTTATAAAATATACATAACGGGAGGCAGAGGCAGGAGGATCATTTGAGCTCAGGAGTTTGAGATCAGCCTGAGCAAGAACGAGACCCCGTCTCTAGAAATAGAAAATTAGAAAAAATAGAAAGAAATTAATTGGCCAACTAAAAATATATAGAAAAAATTAGCCGGGCATGTGCCTGTAGTCCCAGCTACTCAAGAGGCTAAGGCAGGAGGATCGTTTGAGCCCAGGAGTTTGAGGTTGCTATGAGCTAGGCTGATGCCACGGCGCTCTAGCCCAGGCGACAGAGTGAAACTCTGTCTCAATAAAAATAAAGAAAAATAAAACATATATATATACATAACATAAAATTTACCATTTTAGCCATTTCAAAGTGTACAGTTCTGCAGCATTAAGTACATTCACACTGTTGTACAGCCACTCATCTCTAGATCTTTTTCATCTTCCCCAGCTGACACTCTGTACCCATTAAACACTAACTTCCTCCAGTGTAGGGTCTTGCCTATTTATCTCTTGTAATCTTTGTTGTGAGGTAGGAATTATCCCATTTTTACAGATGAGGACACTGAGGAGCAGACAGGAAAGCAGTGTGGCCTTCCCTAAGGACAGACAGACAGCAAGGGGATGTAAACCCCAGTCTGCCTGGTTCCAAAGCCTGTCCTCTTTGCCATGCCCCACCCAGAACTGCCCAAGGTCCATTATGGAAATGGACCATTATGGAAATGGCATCGCTGAGTGATGTCACACGCTGAACTGTGGCCCACCGTGGCAGGGCTGCTAGACAGCACGGTTTGTACTTCTCAGGAAGGATCTCCAGAGCAAAGCCAGGCACTATCGATCAGTCTTTTGACCACCTCACAGCACCCAGGAGAAGAGAGTTGCTCACACATTCTCCTTTCAATTGGTACCTCTTTAGCCAGGCGTGGTGGCACATGCCTGTAGTCCCAAATACTCAGGGGAGTGAGGCAGCAGGATGGCTTAAGCCTAGGAGTTTCAGGTTGCAATTGTAAGGCTGGTGGCGGGGCCCCTCTCCCCTCCCTAGATCAAAATAAGAAAAGGCTCATGAGACCCGACCCTCCAAGGACAACTGCCAGGTCCCACTTAGAACAACCACACCTAGATGTCCACCAAGATAAGAAAGTTTTGGCTCCTGGATTCCACAAATACCACCAGCCCCTCCTATTTCTCAATGACCACTAAAGGTCACAGTGGAAAAACCCTAGCTCTTCCCACCAAAAATCCTCAGCCCACTTAAAATTGTATAAAAGCCTTCCCCCCTTTCAAACAGGTGTGACTTCTTGGGCCCCATCTATTGAGACCCGCAAACCTCACCCAGGAGCGCTGAATAAAGCCATGATGTTTGGCCTCCCCCTCTCTCTGTCTTTTCTTTTCACCACCGCCAAAAACCTTACCGCAATGAGCTATGATGACACCACTGTACTCTAACTCAGGCAACAGAGCAAGACTCTGTCTCAGAAAAAAAAAATTTTAATTACATAAAAAAAAAAAAAAAATGAGTGCTTCTCTCCAAAGCTGACTGTGCTCATTCCCAGGCATCAGGCCCTTGACACTGCTTGAGGACTCACCCTCTGCAGTGTGGACTAATGAACTGAGCATGGGCCCTGTGGTCAGACAGGCTTGGGTTTGAATCCTGACTCTGTCACTCTATAACCATTTGAGAGTGACTGTTAGGGAGAAGAGACCCCTAGACTTAGCTCACGAGATACAGAGATTAGTATCAAGATGCACGAGAAGCCACGTGGGCCCTCTTAGGACAGGGGAGGTGCTGAAACTGGAGAGGAATCTGAATTCAAGACTCTTCAGCGGCTCTTGAGAAGCCACAAGAAGGTCATGGCTTGCTCTTCTCAGGCTCTGCTCATCCTTAGTGTGATTCAGCCACACTGGGAGTGTTGCTTCTCTTCCAGTCCCTGCTCCTTGCTGGGGGACTCTTTGCTTTCGGGCAAGGTTACTAAGAGAGGGAATCCTATTGGTCCTATTGGTCTTTTTGCACCAGGCCGTAAGTCCAAGGTGACTAGCCAGCCACAGACTGATGGACCTTAGATCAGAAACTGCCTCTGGTCTAATCACCTAGGGCAGAAGAGAGTAGGGTCAAGTATGTGGTGGTTTAAGAAATTGGGGTGAGGGTGATGTCATATGGTATATAGCAGTGCTCCACAACTGTTTTGGCACCAGGGACCGATTTCATGGAAGACAATTTTTTTATTTTTAAGACAGAGTCTCGCTTTGTTGCCCAGGCTAGAGTGAGTACTGTGGCGTCAGCCTAGCTCACAGCAACCTCAAGCTCCTGGGCTCAAGCGATCCTGCTGCCTCAGCCTCCCGAGTAGCTGGGACTACAAGCATGCGCCACCATGCCTGGCTGATTTTTTCTATATATATTAGTTGGCCAATTAATTTCTTTCTATTTATAGTAGAGACGGGGTCTTGCTCTTGCTCAGGCTAGTTTTGAACTCCTAACCTCAAGCAATCCACCCACCTCGGCCTCCCAGAGTGCGAGGATTACAGGCGTGAGCCACCTGGAAGACAATTTTTTTGAGGACCTGGGAGGGGGATGGTTTCAGGATGATTCAAGTGCATCACATTCATTGTGCAGTTAAACTTCTGTGCTAATGATAATCTGTATTTGCTGCTGCTCCCCAGTGCTAGCACTGCCACCTCTACTCCAACTCAAATCATCAGGCATTAGATTCTCATAAGGAGCCTGCAACCTGGATCCCTCGCATGCGCAGTTTACAGTAGGGTCCACACTCCAATGAGGATCGAAGGCTGCTGCTGATCTGACAGAAGGTGAGCCTATGTGTTGATGCGAGCAACGGGGAGTGGCTGTAAACACAGATGAAGCTTTGCTTACCTCCTTGCTGCTGCTCACCTCCTGCCGTGCAGCTCAGTTTCCAACAGCCCACAGACTGGACCGGTCCATGGCCCCAGGGGTTGGACACCACAGGTATATAATATGGCCTGCTGCAAAGTTTTGACCAGTACACACAGTCCCTCAGAGAGCTGCAGGGAGGGAAGGGAAACAAGTCTAATATACTACGCTGTGTTGCTTTAGGCAATTACTTAAATTCTCTGGGTCTCACTTGTTTTCACATCTATACAAATGGGACAATAATTCCTACTTCATAGGGTTGTTTAAACAACCCTCATAAGGTTGTTTAAAGTCCACTGGAATGCCAAAAAAAAAAAAAAACATATATTAAAGGAGTGAACAAAAGTCTCCAAGTGCCTGGCACCTGGCATAGAGTAGGTGCTTAATAAAAGTTGGTTTCCTTTACCTTCTGTAGGAAAGGCTGTATTTTATTCTCCCTTGTTTCCTTTATTTTCTCCTTTTCCTCTCCTTTTTTTTGAGACAGAGTCTCACTTTGTTGCCTAGGCTAGAGTGACTGTCGTGGCGTCAACCTAGCTCACAGCAACCTCAAACTCCTGGGCTCAAGCAATCCTCCTGCCTCAGCCTCCCAAGTAGCTGGGACTACAGGCATGCACCACCATGCCTGGCTAGTTTTTTCTCTATATATTAGTTGGCCAATTAATTTCTTTCTATTTATGGTAGAGACGGGGTCTCGCTCTTGCTCAGGCTGGTTTCGAACTCCTTACCTCGAACAATTCGCCCACCTTGGCCTCCCAGAGAGCTAGGATACAGGCGTGAGCCACCGCGCCCGGCCTCCGTTTCCTCTCTTGATATATTTTTTCTTTCTTGCTGAAATGGGCCTCCTAGCCAAGCACCTAAGGGGAGGGAAAGATGGAGTCCCCTCTCTTATAATCCTGAAGAACCAGTATTGCTAGCTAACCCTCTTCAAGAGCCATTGTCAGGATGAGTGATGGGGAGCAAAGAGAGCTCCTACATCGAAAAGAAGATAAATGTCCCTCCATGCTTAGGAAGACACAGTGATGGAATGCCTGGGACAAGGCAACATTTTTCTTTGAAATGCTATGAGACAATAAAAATAAAAATAGGTCTTCCCCTAGGGACCCAGGGCAGAAAACTTATTTTTCAGTGGCTAATCCATGCTAAAAGGAGTTGTCCTAAGCCTCATTCAATCATTGACTATGCAAATATTTTTTTTTTTTGAGACAGAGTCTCACTTTATTGCCCAGGCTAGAGTGAGTGCCGTGGCGTCAGCCTAGCTCACAGCAACCTCAAACTCCTGGGCTCAAACAATCCTGCTGCCTCAGCTTCCCGAGTAGCTGGGACTACAGGCATGTGCCACCATGCCCGGCTAATTTTTTCTATATATATTAGTTGGCCAATTAATTTCTTTCTATTTATAGTAGAGATGGGGTCTCGCTCTTGCTCAGGCTGGTCTCAAACTCCTGAGCTCAAACGATCCGCCCACCTCGGCCTCCCAGAGAGCTAGGATTACAGGCATGAGCCACCGCGCCCGGCCTGACTCTGCAAATATTTATAAAATGTTTACTATGTGGCTGTCTCTGCTCTCACAGAACTTATAATCTTATCAGGGAGAGAGGTGAGTCAAACAATCCTACTAATGGATATATAAGTAGAAACCACGGTGAGTTTTACGAAGGAAGGAGGCATGATTCTATGAGAACTTATAATAAAGTATCTGACCTAGATTGGGAAGCCAGACCGTGCTAAAGATTTGGACCTTCACTTTGAGAGTAATGAGAGGCCGCTGGTGTGTTTAAGCAAGGTTTTGGCATAATCAGATGTGCATTTTGAAAGGATTACTCTGGCTACAACCAGGAGAACAGATTGAAGGGGGTCTGTTGTGGTAATTCAGCAAGAGATAAAAGGGTCTGGCTCTGGTAGTGGTGGTGTTGGGAGAGAGAGAGAGAAGTTGTGGATAAAAGAGAGATTTACAGGACTTGATGATTGATTGGATATGAACTGAGAAGGAACATGAGGGTGGCAAGGATTCCAGCTTGTGTAAATGGATGGAAGATGACAAGTGATGTCTTAGACACGTTGCCTGTGAAGTGCCTTTGTGACAGACAAGTGCCAAAATTGAGTGGGCAGCTGGATACATGGTCTGGAGCTCCAGGGGAGTTCAGGCCTGGAGAGGAAAGTGTATGGGTCATTTGCTCAGAGGTAGTTCGAAGGCCGTAGATGAGCGCATGCAAGAAGAAAGCAGAGAGTGAGAAGAAGAGAGCCTGGGGCCAAACCCAGAGGATCTCAGACACGTCACTTAGGGCAGTGGTTCTGAAAGCGTGGTCCCTGGAACCCTGGAGGATCCCTAAGACACTTTCAAGGGTCTGTGAGGTTAAAACTGTTTTCCTAATACCATAAGATAAATTGTTGGCCTTTTTCACTAGGTGGCATTTGCACTGATGGTGCAAACGCAATTGCAGGTAAAACAGCCTGTCCCTCAGCACAAACCACAGCAGTGGTGCTCACCTGTACCCATGGTCATGGCACTCTTCACTGCCATGCATGTGCACTAAAAAAGTTTCATGGTCACTTAAGAATGTCCTTGAGAAAACAGTAAAAATTATCAATTTCTATGAAATCTTACCCCTGGGGTATGTTTTTTAAGTATTCTGTCTGACAAAATAGGAAGTACACATAAAGCACTTCTTTTTTTTTTTTTGAGACAGAGTCTCACTTTGTTGCCCAGGCTAGAGTGAGTGCCGTGACGTCAGCCTAGCTCACAGCAACCTCAAACTCCTGGGCTCAAGCAATCCTGCTGCCTCAGCCTCCCAAGTAGCTGGGACTACAGGCATGCGCCACCATGCCCGGCTAGTTTTTTCTATATATATTAGTTGGCCAATTAATTTATTTCTATTTATTGTAGAGATGGGGTCTCACTCTTGCTCAGGCTGGTTTCGTCAGGCTGGTTTCGAACCCCTGACCTTGAGCGATCCACCCACCTTGGCCTCCCAGAAAGCTAGGATTACAGGCGTGAGCCATCGTGCCCGGCCCACATAAAGCACTTCTGCTGTATCCCAATACACGATGATCATCTCCAGGAGAAGCACTTCTGCAATTGTTTGAGTTTCAAGCAGAACTAGACTCTTTTTTCATGGAGCACCATTTTTACTTGGAAGAATGACTGGGAGACAAACTATGATTATTCAGATCTGAGTGTTTGGCAGATAGTTTCCCAAAAATGAACAAAGTGAGCCTGTCACTTCAAGGAAAACAACTGACAGTATTTGTTGCCAATAATAAAATTCAAGCTTTCAAGTGAAAAATTAGAATTTTTGGAACACTTGTATCTGCCACCATGAACTTGAAAGCTTCCCAATACTTAAAAACTTCTCTGATGAGATTGATAGTGATATAATGAATATGATTTTTAAAATATTGAATAATGAAATGTATCAACATTTAGAAGATCTGTATAATTCAGCAGATCTATATTGTCCAAATGACCAGTGCATGATAGTACAAAATCTCTTTGAAGTTCACAATAGACCAGTGAATTTTAATGTAACAGAATAGGAATTGATATGGTTTCAGAGTCCACATTGCAACTGACCTTTCACAAACTACTGTGTGTCAAGTTTTGGTGTAGTATCAAAGAAAAATATCCACCATTATCTGAAAATGAAAATATTTCTCATTTTCCAAATCTAGGGGGCCAAATTTGCTTCATATACTTCAACCAAAACAACATATTGAAACGGATTAGGCTGGGTAAAATGGCTCATGCCTGTAATCCTAGCACTCTGGGAGGCCAAGATTGGAGGATCACTTGGGCTCAGGAGTTCAAGACCAGCCTGAGCAAGAGCAAGACCCCATTTCTACTAAAAAGAAAAAATTAGCCAGGTGTGATGGTGCACACATGTAGTCCCAGCTACTTGGGAGGCTGAGGCAGGAGGATCACTTGAGCCCAGGAGTTTGAGGTTGCTGTGAGCTAGGCAGACGCCACGTACTCTACCTGGGCAACAGAGTGAGACGAGACTCTGTTTTACAAAAAATAAAAGAAAGAAAGAGAAAAGAAACTGATTAAATGTAGAATTGGATAAGAGAATACAGGTGTCTTCTATTAAGCTAGATATGAACAAGATTTGTAAAAATGTTAAGCATGCCAATCTCATTATGATCCTTTTGGGAAAATATAGTACTTTTTTTCAACAAAATGTGTTATTTGCGTTAACATACAATGGTTTGTTATTGTTATTTTAAATGGATTAATAAATATCCCTTTGACTTTTCAGTTTTCTTTTTTCTTTTTTTTTTAGAGACAGGGTCTCACTCTGTTGCCCAGGCTGGAGTGCAGTGGCCTAATCCTAGCTCACTGTAGGCTTGAACTCCTGGGCCCACGTGATACTCCTGCCTCAGTCTCCTGAGCAGCTGGAACTACCGGTGCTCACCACCACACCTGGCTAATTTTAAAATATTTTTGTAGAGGTGGCATCTTCCTATGCTACCCAGGCTGTCTCCAACTCCTGGTCTCAAACAATCCTCATGCCTTGGCCTCCCAAAGTGCTGGGATTACAGGCATGAGCCACCGCGCCTAGCCTCAGTTTTCATTATAATACAGTAAATATTGATAGATATAACCAAATAAACAAATGCTTTTGGAGACTAAAATCACTTTTAAGAGTATAATGGAATCCTGAGATCAAAAAATTTGAGAACTGTTGATTTAAAAATAGCTATCCCTTTTCAAGGCTGACATTGAGGAATGAATGAATGAATGAATGAATAATAGCCATCCCATTGTTTTAAGAGATTATTCCATCCATCTCCATGAACAAATAGTTTGGAATATGGAATCTCTCCCAATTTGTAAATATCTTGAGGAATGAAGAACATCACAACTCACACAATGTTTTGGAGCTGTAGAGATGGACTCCATCCATTCCAAAAAAGGCTCCCATGGCAGGACCACCATCAGAGAGCCCCTACTCTGTCCTCCTCTCTTCCTCCAGAAATGGCTCAAATGATTCAGTCAAACCCAGCATCTTACTCCATCAATTCCACCCCCTCTTCCCATCAGCACATTCCACCTTCAAGCTTTCAAGCTGAGCGTGGTTGTGGTTGGGGTAGTGCTGGAGGAAGGGAGGAATGAAGGGGCAGATAGGGTCAGACCTGTTTCTAAAACGCCAGCACATTCAATTTGCGGGTATTTTGCATGAATTTCCTCTTGAGTTCACAGGCTCCTAACTCAGCAGAATTAAAATGGGATGAAGTAATTAGAGCAGCAGCCTGTGAGGATGTTCTGGGCCTGGCATGCAAAGGAAATGTGGGGCAAGGGGAGAGGAAAGGGAGAAAAAGCCTTAAAGTAGAGGGGGAGGCAAGAGGCCCATCTCAAGGGTCGGCTCCTTGGGAAAGACCTTCCCAGCTTCCATAGTCTGTTGGTCAGCAGCTCTCCCCCAGCTCTGCCTCTATGAACCTACTCCTGGTCTGGCCCTTCACAATCAGGCTCCAGCCTCCTTTTCTAGGCCCCTTCTCAGATGCTTCCACCAGATGCTTCTTACCTCTACTCATACTAAACTCACCATTCTGCCCCTATGCTACAGTTCTTTGTGCCTTTGTACCTGCATTTATTATGCTGTATTGAAATCATTGTTTACATGTTTAACTCTCCCATGAGACCACTGGTTCCCCAACCTCTAGATTTCACACATGCATTGCATCCTACTTCCTAGGCAAATTGCTACTTCATAATAAGACTTTCTGTCTTTAGTCCCCAGACAGACTCCTAAATTAGTTTAAACCCACAAGCTTTAAGTTATAAGCAGGATGATGCAGTCTGGTGAGTGTGTCGTAGTTTGAGTTTAGGTGCTAATACTATGTTGAGAGCAGGCGTGTAACTGGTTAAAGGACATAATTTGAAGGGATTGGTGGGTGGGTTATTTATGCCTGGGCCATGAAAACCCTGAATGCCTGGCTAATTTTGATAAAAGTTGATGACTACATTCAATTACCCATCAAAGACAGAGCCTGGGGCAGCCTGTTCTGGTTTCACCAGCTTTTCTTGTTAAGCCTGCTGGATCTCTCTATAGAATTGCTGTCCTTCCCCCAACCGGAAGGGGGAAGTGATATTTTTTTAATAGCCCTAGGATTTATTAGAAAGTGTCTTTATACAGACCCCAGGGCTGGCCCACTGGTACTCTAGAGGTATAAAGCCCAGACATTCTACTAATTCTTCTTGAGCAGCGACACCAAGAAGCTGACAGTCAGCTGGATGTTGTACACAAGTTCATCATCTGTCATCTCCATATGGCCAGCAGCCATGGCCAGACAATAGCACCTTCTTTACCTGGAGCTTGACTGTGGACCTCACCTCATCTACTTTAGCCACCATGTTTTTGTTGTGTGTCAGCGGGGAAGGAAACTCTCCAGCTTGATTTAGTCCAGGGCCCAGGATTCATGGGATCTGCTTAAGCAGAGACTCCACGGCCAAAAATAAAGGGTATCATACCTCTTGGCCAGCTCTTTGACCATCTTCTTATTCTTGCCAAGTGTCTTCAGCACCTTGATGGCCATGTGGCTTTGCAGCTTTGGCCACATTACAGTGCGGCTGGTCCCCCAGGACACATGCAGAGAACTTGGGGCGGGGAGTGGATTTAAGCCTGATGGTGCCCAAGAAGTAGTTGTCCTTTCAAGGGTCATAGCTGTTCAAGCTGATCTGCGACTCCACTGTGTGCAAACGCCTCCAGCACCTGTGCTGGGTCCAGTGTAGGACTGCCCCTTCCCGCACCACCTCGCACAGGGTGTCCAGACAGACTTTGCTGATCTTGGCACCTTGAGCCCCAGGAACCAGAAAAGAGCAAATCCTAACTCTCTTGACGTCTGGAACTCTCCTCTTTTCTCCCTTCTGAGGGTGGGAGGGTAGGAGGTGGCATGAGAGCCTGTGTTTGTCATGTGTGGTAAATCCACGACCCCTGAGTGAAGTCCTCTTCATTAGATGAGAAAGGCTCACTCTTACTCCCACCTTAGGAAAGGAATTTTTAACCAGTAACACCGCTCAACATATATGCACACCGTATTTTTTTCTGATATGACAAAGGATTGCTTAATTTTCATTTTGCCAAGCAAGGAAGTCCATGCCAAACAAACAAAATCAATGACAACTACCATCTACTATCAACATCTTTTTTTTCCCAGCTGATAAGCAGAGACAACTATCAACATCTTTTGAGGAAAGAATGTATATAAGAATATAACTTCATTGGCATTCTGTCCGGAGCCACAACTCCTGATAACCCAAAATGGCTGCCGCAGCCTCACAGAGCCAGCCTGAGATGGATGCCTGGTCATGATCGGTAGGCAGAAAGTGCATACTTTCTGTTTACCCGGAATGACATAGCACACAGACCCTCTACTGCCTTCCTTTTATGGTTATCCTTTGTCTCTCGGAGAGACCCACTGAGCTACTTCCTCCTTCTTCAGGCATATAAGTCTGCACTTTACTCCTAATAAATGAGACTTGATCAGACTCCTGTCTTGTCTCCATTTCTTGTGTCTTATGCCTTTCCCAGGTACCACTCCCTCCTCCGAGGACCCTACTAATAACTTGTCCCGCGGGACGGGACAGCATTCAAAATCCATCTGTGTGGTTTAAAAATGAAAAAAAATAATAATAGCAAAATTAGAATTTTTTATAAAAAATAATAAAAAATTTATTTAAAAAAAAGAGAATATAACTTCAACTAAAGAGAAAAGGTTTGGCCAGGCACGGTGGCTCATGCCTGTAATCCTAGCACTCTGGGAGGCCGAGGCGGGTGGATTGCTCAAGGTCAGGAGTTCAAAACCAGCCTGAGCAAGAGCAAGACCCCCGTCTCTACTATAAATAGAAAGAAATTAATTGGCCAACTAATATATATATACAAAAAATTAGCCGGGCATGGTGGGGCATGCCTGTAGTCCCAGCTACTTGGGAGGCTGAGACAGGAGGATCGCTTGAGCCCAGGAGTTTGAGGTTGCTGTGAGCTAGGCTGACGCCATGGCACTCACTCTAGCCTGGGAAACAAATAGAGACTCTGTCTCAAAAAAAATCATAGTTAAATAAATAAATAAAGAGAAAAGGTTTTATATTGAATATATTTAACTTTATTTAAAGGTTCACTATTTTTTTTTTTTTTTTGAGACAGAGTCTTACTCTGTTGCCCCAGGTAGAGTGCCGTGGCGTCATCCTAGCTCACAGCAACCTCAAACTCCTGGGCTCAAGCGATCCTCCTATCTCAGCCTCCCAAGTAGCTGGGACTACAGGCATGTGCCACCATGCTCGGCTAATTTTATATATATATATATATATTTTTTTTTTTTTTTTTAGTTGTCCAGCTACTTTTTTTCTTTTTCTTTAGTAGAGACGGGGTCTCACTGTTGCTTAGGCTGGTCTCAAACTCCGGAGCTCAAACTATCCGCCTGCCTCAGCCTCCCAGAGTGCTAGGATTATAGGCGTGAGACACCACGCCCTGCCAAGGCTCACTATATTGTCCTTGCTTTTTCTAGTGATAGTAAAATGGACCTGTGAATTACCGTCACATGGAATTTGGGAAGAGCGTAACCGGCCTGTGAGCTCCTCGAGGCAGGGAGTGGTATTTATCCATCTGTATATTCCCAGGACCTAACCTGAAGCCTGGCTTATGATAAGTGCTCACTATGTTTGTGGAAGAATGGAGAAGAAGGGAGGAAGGAAGCAATTCCTCATTTGAGGACTGGGAAAGGAAACAGATATTAAGCTCTGTTGTACTTGGGACCTAGAACAAATTGTCTCTACCGAACTCTACTCTGTGACCTCTTTGTGAAGCAAAGATCTGATTATCCTGCCCCCTTGTTTAACAATCTTCAAGAGTTGCCCACTGCCTATGTGAGAAAGTCCAAACTCAGCAGAGTACACCCCCAACCCCTTCACCACTGCTCTCCACCTCCCTTCCTAGTCCCCTTTTTAGACCCCCACAGCTCAGGATGCGCTAGCCCTCTACTCATAGGAAAAGTCTCATTCTCCCATTCCCCTAGGGTCTTGGTGTCTTTGCATCTTCGGTTCCTTCTGCCTGGAATCTGCTTTTGCCTCCTTTTGGAGTGGCCAACTCCTAACTCATCCTTTAAGAAGATCCAGCCATGGCCAGGCACGGTGGCTCACGCCTGTAATCCTAGCACTCTGGGAGGCTGAGGCGGGAGGATCGCTCAAGGTCAGGAGTTCAAAACTAGCCTGAGTAAGAGCAAGATCCTGTCTCTACTAAAAATAGAAAGAAATTAATTGGTCAACTAAAAATATATAGAAAAAATTAGCTGGGCATGGTGGTACATGCCTGTAGTCCCAGCCACTCGGGACCCTGAGGCAGGAGGATTGCTTGAGCCCAGGAGTTTGAGGTTGCTGTGAGCTAGGCTGACACCACAGTACAGTAGCCCAGGCAACAGAGTGAGACTCTGTCTAAAAAAAAAGAAGATCCAGCCATTTGTCTCAACTACACTGATTAAAAGAAGAAGAAGATCCTGCTAAAGTATCTTTCTCTCCCTCCTTAATGTTGGCTATTTTCTTCTCTGAGGTCATATAATATGTGTATAATAGCACTTATCAACCTGGATCTACATTATGATTTCTATCCCTTTCCCAAGGACATCCCTACAAGACTGTGGCTCTTTTTTTTTAATTTTTGGAGATGGGATCTCATTCTGTTGCCCAGGCTGGAGTGCAGTGGCCTGATCATAGCTCGCTGTAGCCTCCAACTCCTAGGTGCAAGTTATCCTCCCACCTCAGCCTCCTGAGTAGCTGGAAGTACAGGCACATGCCACCATACTTGGCTAATTTTTTAAATTTTTAAAATTTTTTGTAGAGACAGTGTCTCACAATGTTGCCCAGGCTGGTCTCAAATTCCTGGCCTCAAGTGATCCTCCCATTTCTGCCTCCCAAAGTGCTGGGATTACAGGCATGAACCAACATGCCTGGCCAAGACTTTGGCTCTTTAAAGGCAGATACTATGACTTTTTTCATTCTCATACCCCCAGTGCCTGGTACTATTTGTGAATAAATGACTGACAGAAAAACAACAACAACATTGGACCAACCAACTAACCCCCTTCTTTTCCGGGCAGTCCAGAGTTAGAGACAACTATGGATTGGGGAAGTAAAATTAAGTTCTGTAAAAGTTGTCAGAATTGAAATGGAGTCCCTAATGTTAAGAAAACCCTGACAAACAGGTAGGGAAGACCATGAAGAGAGGGTTCTCATGCTTGTATGCCTGATAACAACAACAAAAATCCCAAAAGACTGCAAAACTCACAGCCTTGCATAAAAGCCATTGCAACCTTACACAAAAAATACTTCTGCAAAGACATCTGCCCAGCAACTGCCTGTTCAAGATCAGATTGGCATCACCCTTGTTATTGATCTTCGTAGCTGAGGATAGTTATTTCAAAACAATCCTCCTTATCTTTTCCTTTAAAACCCCTTGTCTTCCTTTACCTCCCTGAATACATACATAGTTTACTATGACACACACATTTTCTTTGCATGCTCTCTTCCCAAATAAATATCTTTTCTTTTAGAGAGCCTCTCTCTGTTTGTTATTTAGGTTGACAGTTCCTTCTCCATAGGGTATAAAAAGTGGTCTGAGACGACTCCATTTCCTGACCAAAACAGAAGTGCAGCCTTCCTTACCTTTAATGCCTGAGGCAGTGCTGAGGAAGGGCATGAAAAATTCAGGTTTCATTTCACCCACAAAGTCACTTACACAAACCCGTTTACCCCCATCTTGAAGCCATTAATGCCAAGAGTACCAACAGCAGCTTTAGTGCTCAATAAGGCGAAACAGAGTCTGGGTTGAGGGCTTCAAATTTAGGTTTTTGTTGAAACTGAAGTTGTAGCTGAAAAGTGAGTAGAGTCTGGGTATGTTAATCACTCCTACACATTCGCCAAATATAAAATGTGGGAAAACATGATCTCGCCCGTGAAACTATCCTTCCCCATGGTCTTTCTCCACTTGTTCCTAATTATTATTAAAATTTTAATGAGTCACCCTCTATCAATTCCACATTAATTTCTTTTAGCCATTATACTGAAAAAAAAAATGGGCCAGGATGTACTTGTTGACTCATAATTTTAATACAATTTGGGCATGGCTAAGACTCCTCTGACCCAGGCTCCCCCTGCCTTCTGACAGATGAGCTCTGAAGGAGTTCAGGAAATGCCACCCAGAAATGTGCCACTTTGGACTTCAAACAAGGGCACTTAGGGAAAAGCAAATGCATGGAGGGCCTTTCTCCGAACTTCCCCTATCTGCCTAAAGACAGGTCCTCCAAAAGGAACTCCATTGTCCTGAATCCCCTCCCCAGGAATGTCATCAACCAGGGAAGATGAACTTGCATCACAGGAGAGGAGATAGGAGGTCGACATCACGCCCAGATAGTCTCAGCCTGTCACCTGCTCTTCTGAGGGCTCACTCACCCTTCCCCAAAATTACTTACTCATTCAAGCAGTTTCTAAGTTCTGAAAAAATCAAGAATACTTGTGCCCATCCAAGTCCAGACACACTTGCAGGATCACAGAACTTTAACTTTACCTGGAGCTCTATAGCAACCTGGAGCCTGCAGTGCAGGTAGGTTATCATCATCCCAGAGCAGGAGAGGTGCTGAGAAAACCAAGACACAAAATACTCAGGGGTTAGGGAAGACCAAGTGGGAGAGAGAGAACAAAGATATTCCGAGAGAAAAGTGACCAAAGGAAGCAGGAAAGAGCCAGAGAAGGAAGCTGACAAGAAAAGAGGAGGGACCATATGGAGATGAATGATCACACAGGTGAAAACAAGGAAGGGGGAAAGGGGTGTGAGGAAGGGACCGATCCCGTTAGAAAAAACATTCATTTCCTCAAGAGTAGGAGCAGCCTGATAATCTTTTCTTTTTCTTTTCTTTCTTTTTTTTTTTTTTTTTGCATCCCCCATATAACCCCCAAAATTACTTAGTAAGTACTCAGTTGATTCCAGCACTATTCATGGACCAGGCTTTCAATAGGAGAATCCAAGTCTCTGGTCCATTAGAATCCTGGAAGTAAGTTTCTGGCATTCATGGCACCTCCTAAATTCTCTTTCCATTCTAGGCTCTCAGTCTCATCTGTTAGAGGCAAGATTTTGTGTTGCATAGACTTTGAGTCAGCGGAGGCTACACCAGGGGCAAAACTGTTCCCTGTGCTAGTAGGTCTGTATGCCCAAAAGGAGGCTGCAGACCATGGTTAACCCATCAAGTTATGATTTTTGTCCATTTCTTCCAAATGTTAGTAAATAATTCCCTTTGGATGCAGAGGAGATCCCAAAAATTTGTGTTGAGGATGCCTGGTTTTGGGTGCACACTCTGCCTATTTCCCCTTGTGGGGAGTGAGTTTTCACAGAGAAACTTCTCTCAGCACAAGGGCTGCTTTTCCAGGCAAGGTCGCCAAGCCAGGCTCCCTCTCTAGCCTCTTCAGCTAGCTATTGACCCAATTGCCTGTCCCCCCACCTCTCTGGCCCTGCCTGGCTTCTAAGAGCAGGCTTTAGGCTGGATTGCTCAAGCACTGTCTGCCCTGCTAGGCTTCTCAATGGCTTGGTGAAGGTGTTTCCAACACTTTCCCTTCTAGATCTCCCAACAAATCTATTCCTAGGGTCATCTTGGTAGGGAATCCCAGCATCTTATAACTTCATGTTTTATAAATTTTTGTCTGATCTCCCTTCAGCTTTGCAGTTAAATCCGCTGGTAATAGGGAAATAGCTCATGTTAAAAAAAAAATCCTCAGAGACTAGAAACCTGGTCCCTAACTTCCAGTTCTCTTTTCTTGTGACCTAAATATCCTGGCTCCTCAGAGTTACAGGCCCTGTTGGAACCTCTTTGAGCTCCACCATTTATCTCTAGAAAAGCACTGAATATAGCAAGAGGCTAGGGGCATGCTGACATCTGCTCATCAGTAGGGCAGAAATGATGTCTTCAATTTCCTTTCTCAATTAATTTATTCCCAGGCTGCTCCCTCCCCACCTTCATAAACCAGTTCTTATTTCAAAAAGTCAAAGTAATAAAGCTGTTTTCCATTATTCATCTGGTTGCATGCTTCCAGCCAGTCGCACATCCTCCACATCCCCCCTCCTCGACCTCTTCCCATTACCTTCCTTTTCTCCTTCTGCCTCCTCTGCCTCACCTCTTCCAGAGGGAGCTCTGGGTCATTGCCCTTCTTCAAAGTCCTGCACTCTTCCTACAACCTTCTGAGCTCATTCTCCACTGGGCTGGTCACCACAGTGCTGAATACATACCTCAAGATGTGCTTTGCATTTACAGATCACCTCATGCCAATGTCCCAGGTATACTCTATCAGAGATGATCCTACAGAAATCTCCTGTCCAGAGAGAATTGAAAAATCCCAAGGAGATTCAGGCGTCACAACACAGCTGGATTTACACACACCCCCATCCCAACAACAGGAATTATAATCTCAGAGCTGGACTGACCCATAATGCCCAGACACTGGCCTTGGCACTGGGTGTGGACCAGGAGCCAAGGTTTTTGGGGACAGCCCTCTGTAGGCACCTACAGAGTCATTCCTCTTGCTGCATGCTTTGACATCTTGAGCAGTAAATATAGAGGGATGCAACTGAGCATATAGGGTAAGGCATGGGCTTTGGAGTCAAAACCTGAATTTAAGTTATTCCCTAGCACTGATTACCTACATGACCTTGGTTAAGTCATTTCTCTACACCTTAGTTATAAAATAACAGGACCAAATGAGAGCATGCATGTAAAGCATTTAATGCAATGCCTGGTGTGTGATGAGCATTCAATAAATGTTAGAAGTTATTATGATCATATATGAAAAGACATCAAGAAATCAGATAAACTATTAAAATTTATCATAGGCTTTTAAATAAAAAAAAATACAGCCCTGCTATTTTTTTTAAAGTATTGCTTCTAGGAGTTGCTTTAATGAATTGCTAGAAGGAAATGATTTATAAGTAACATTGTTGGAATGTAAATAGATACGTCAAAGAGGTGAAAGTAACTTGTTTTCTTGAGTGGGATAAACATTCCCTTTGGGATCTGGTTTACAAACTCAAATGTTTTATAAGCAAATAGCACTAAGATAAACTCCAGCCCTTACTTAGGTGAAATGATCACGAAACTGTATTCTGAGCTTTGAGTAAGCGAGGTTTTTACCCTATAGAGAAGGAGCCATTGCCCAAATGAAATGCCCGAATTTCAAAAGCATGAAGAAAAAAATGTCAATCTTGAGGTTTTCCCTTTTACACATCTTTATTCTAATGCTGCACAATATTGGTTAATGGCCAACCTACTGCACAAATACTAGTCAATTTTCAATTATTCACGTGTGGATTAGCCAAGGCAGATATCTAACCAGCACTGTGTTTGCTTCTTTCTGTTCTATCTGCCTTTATCTTTGCTGCCTCCCAACACACACACACACACACACACACACACTCACCGGATTCACAGGCACATTCCCAGACAAACTCATATTCCCACACGCTCACAGGCACTCACATACTGACAATGCCCTCACATTCTCGCTCTCTCTCTCACACACACACACACAAACCACCTTGCCCAAAGCAAGCAGAGCCCAGAACTGTCTATTCTGGTGGTTACATAAAAATCCAGCGGTCCCTCTGAACAGCATCTCTTTGTTCCCTTTCTTCCCTCGCTGCAGGTTTCCCTCCCTGATTATCAGGCAGGGCAGGGAGGGAAGGGAAGGAAAAGAGGAAGGAAGGAAAGGAAGTCTCAGTGTTACCCCAGCCCAGCAGTGCAGGCTGTGAGGACCAGAAGGCTCCTGCTCCCTGGGTGCTGGCATGTCTTCTGCCATTTTACTGAGACTCTGGGGTGTTTTTCTCTCTGCAGCACCCACGCTCCTCTCCCTTTCTGCCAAAGCTCCTTGTTGTGACAGAGTAAGCGGCTGGCGGGCTGGGGGAGGGGAATGCAGTTGGGGAGCCTCAGGCTGAGTTACAGCCCCCACCCCATCCAGGAGCAGTGAGGGTGGAGATTGGGTGGGGACAAGTCCTAGAAGCCCCCAGTGCTGACCCTCTCACTAGCCAGAGCATTGTGCACCTCCCCCCACCCGCCCACAGGGTCACACAGACACACACACACACACCGACGGGAGCTTGGCGGCACAGTCATACAGTCAGCCACACTCAGGTGGGAAACTCCGAGTCACACTGGTGCAGATCTGCCCAAAGCAATGGATGCCCCGATCCCCCTCCTGTGGTCTCTCGTCACCCTCCTGGGCGCTGAGCATTCTTGTGGTGTATGAGAATGGCAAGTCTTGGGTGCACAGACTCCAGTGTCACCTGACACTTCAAGCAGAGGGAACACCAGGGGCAGTGGCAGCGCCAGCAACAGTGCCAGCAGACTGCCCAACTTCCTCCTCACGGCTCCCTCACCCCCATGCCCCCACCCGGGGCTCCAGCCACACACCCACAGACACGAGTCCTGGCCAGGGGTTAGGGGAAGAGTGGGCTATAGCCCGCAGGCTGTGGCCGTGCCCCCTCAGGCTCAGCTGATGGCAGAGGTCTCAGGTTTGTCTGAGTGAGAGGTTCTGCTACATAAAGGAAGGAGAAAGGCTCCAGTGACCTCTCAGAGCTCTCTCAAAGCCTCAGGAGAAGCAGCCAGGTGATATGCCTGAGTACCAGAGCACCCAACATTGCCAAGCTAGTCAAGAAAGGCAAAAGGGCATTCCCTGCTGTGTGGGGATACCAGGTGAGACATTATGGGCTCATCTGCAAGCTTCTAGTCTAAGATGGACTCAGTTCTAGCTAGCCACTGGTGAGCGAGTACACTGCCTTCCTCTCTCCCCAAGTCCTCTGTATCAGGCATCTACTATAATCCTTGTATTTTGCGCATATAATCTTATCTTAATTTAAATAACTCCACAAAGTGTTGCAGAAAAAGTTGAGAAAGCTTGCAATTCAGGGATTTTACATGACTTGGTTAAGATTACAGCTGGACATGGTGGTATGCCTGTAGTCTCAGCTACTTAGAAGGCTGAGGGAGGATTGCTTGAGCCCAGGAGTTCAAGGCTGTAGTGCACTATGATTGTGCCTGTGACTAGCCACCACACTCCAGTCCTCGCAACACAGCAAGACCTCATCACTAAAAAGAAAGAGAATACACAACTAGCAAGTGAAGGAGCCAGGATTCACTCTCATGCCTGGGTAACTGGGAACCTTTGTCCTTTCCACTGCTTCTCCGGAGTGTGCCACTGGGAACCCTCTGTGTGAGCGGGAGAGCGTGTCTGGTGGGGAAGATAGTGTTGAGGGAGGCAGAAGAGGAGGCATCTGCCTGTTGACTTTCTTCCAAGGGAATGAAAGTAGGGCAGCCTGGGCTTCAGGACCCTCTGCTTGTCTTCCAAGCATTAGAAAGCAGGGCCTGGTGGCATGGGTGATTCCTCTAAAGCACTTTCTCTTTCAAGACCCCATGTTTTCTTGGCCAGTGTGCTGCATGGCTGCAAAAAGCCCAGCCCCGGACAGGAAGGAATATGTTGATTCAGAAACATTTTTTAAATGAATAAGCACATGGTGATGCAGACTGTTTGTTCAGGGCTATGTGCTGCCTAAATTGGAATGTGCCAAACTCCCTCCTCTGATCTTCCCCAGCTCCTCCCCCTCCCAGGTCCTGCCTGTTACCCATGTCATTCTGGCAGGGAGAGTCCTGTTACCTCAGACCAGGCATCCTCAAACTACGACCCGAGGGCCACATGTGGGTGATTTTGCCCGTTTGTTTTTTTACTTCAAAATAAGATATGTGCAGTGTGCATAGGAATTTGTTCATAGTTTTTTTTAAACTATACTCTGGCCCTCCAATGGTCAGAGGGACAGTGAACTGGCCCCCTATTTAAAAAGTTTGAGGACCCCTGCCTCAGACCCTGAGGCGGACGACTATTAGTCTGCAAAGCCCAACTTGCCAACTGAACAGCTTCCCCAGGCTTTGAAGTCTTTCCTAGGCATGTGTGTATAAAGTGTTTTTTTCTTCTTCTTGAACTGAAAAGTGGTGAACCCATTAGTTTCTCTACTCTCTGGAACATGTCCTAGGAGGACAGGAACTCAGTTTCATATATGCTTTCAGGAAGCAGGCATGAGCAACTCCTCTTTAAGGCAAGAACTATGGTTGGACTTTCTTGAGGGTGACCAAAATAGAGATTATTCTTCCTGGAGGGTCTGCCACCAACAGTTTATCTCATTTTATCTCCCTCCAAATAGGGCTGCTCTTCCCTTCAGCCCAGACAAACATAATTCATTCAAACACTCACTCATGGCCAGGCATGGTGGCTCACGTCTATAATCCTAGCACTCTGGGAAGTCAAGGCGGCAGGATTGCTTGAGCTCAGGAGTTTGAGACCAGCCTGAGCAAGAGTGAGACCCCGTCTCTACTAAAAATAGGAAATATTAGCTGGGCATGGTGGTGGGCGCCTGTAGTCCTAGCTACTTAGGAGGCTGAGGCAGGAGGATTGCTTGAGCCCAGGAGTTTGAGGTTGCTGTGAGGTAGGCTGATGCCATGGCACTCTAGCCTGGGCAACAGTGCAAGACTCTGTCTCAAAAAAAGAGAAATCAGTAAACCAATAATTGGTGCTAGGATGCATATCAGATCAGATTATTTGATACAGCACAGATGAAATCAGCAAGCTATGGCCTGTGGGCCAAATCTGCTCACCACCTATTTTGTAAATAAAATTTATAAAGTAAATAAAGAAGGCTCAGCAGGGACCTACTTAATATTTCTCCTTTTATTTGTATTTTTAAATTAGTTCTTTCAATAGAGAATATATTTAATGAGTCTACATTTTTAGAAAAATAGAAAAGGAAATTTGAGAAGTCTTTCTCCCTGCCCTGTGTCCTAGCTGTCTGGTTTCTCTTCCTCTAAGCAACATATGTTAATTTCTTGTGCATCCTTCCAGGGAAATGTATTATTACGAAAGCAAGTACATGCGTATAGTCTATGTTTTTGCCCCCAAAGAGTCTATTTTAAATTGGGAGGTCTAGGAAGATTTGTAATTTAGGCTAAAACTTGAAGGATAAGAAGGCGCCAGCTAAGCAGCAATCTCAGCAGCAGCTTCCAGGCTGTGGGAACAGCTGGTACAAAGGCCCCAAGCTAGACCTGCGGTGGCAGGTCCTCAGATGAGAAAGGAGGCTCATGTGTTTGGGGCACACTGGGCCAGAGGGCAGTGATTTGACATGAATTGCAGAGAAATTAGGAAGCAGGACGGTTCTGCTCTTAATGGCTCTACTGTCTTCCCAGGTGTGATGTGTGCTGCAAAAGAAAAAATAAAGAAAGAAAGAAAAAATAAATAAATAAAAAGGCTCTACTATGTCCAGATATCCCTGCTCCTGAGTCCATACTAGGGTGGGTGGAAAGTCATTCCTGATATCTAATTCTAGTCTTCCCTTGCTATCCTCTTGAGTCTTAGAGAAGGGCCACTTTGTCTTTTAATGATAGATTTCATCTGTATGTGCCTGCATATATTTTCTGAGCATGGAGAAAAGTTTGGAGCAGGACAAGAGTATAGAAGGGGACATGAAGGTAACATGATTAGCATTTCCAGAGGCATGTCCTGCAGTCAGAATTCTCCGTCCAGGAGCTTAGTAAAGGCTTTGTAAAGGTGATGATGATAAACCTGAATTGAGCAGATGGGTCCTTTCCAGATACCAAAGACCAAGAGAAATAACTAGCTCTCCACCCGCAGCTTCATTTTACGAAATGTAGGGAATTCTCGATTTATGCAATAGCTATATGGCCAGACATTTTCAATCTCAAGTTTTCTATCCACACCTATTATGTGTTTAGTATCTTGTGGAAGGCAAGTGACATAGAGCACCTAGTCCTTATCCTGAAGGGGTTTATAATCCAGCTGGGGAGAGAGAACTTGAACTTGTGAAATACTGGTAAGTTAATCTAGATGGTGCAAACTAGCTCAGAGAACAAGAGCACGAACTGTCAAAGAAGTTTTTACAGGAATTTTGAGCTGAGTCTTATTTATTTATGTTTTTTTTGAGACAGAGTCTTGCTCTGTTGCCTGGGCTACAGTGCCATGGCGTTAGCCTAGCTCATAGCAACCTCAAACTCCTGAGCTCAAGTGATCCTTCTGCCTCAGCCTCCCGAGTAGCTGGGACTACAGGTATGCACCACCATGCCTGGCTAGTTTTTTTTTCTATTTATTTTTAGTTGGCCAATTAATTTCTCTATTTTTAGTAGAGACAGGGGTCTCGCTCTTGCTCAGGCTGGTTTTGAACTCCTGACCTTGAGTGATCCGCCCGCCTGGGCCTCCCAGAGTGCTAGGATTACAGGCGTGAGCCACTGTAAGGGCTGAGTCTTAAAGGACCGGGAGGATCTGAATAATAATAATGATATCTTAATTAAAAGACAATGTAAATAAAGGGATAGCAATTGGCAGAGTGACCCCTCAACTGATAGCTGCTGCTTCTCCCTCTTTATTGCTGCTTACAGTTTCCAAAACACTTTCTCACCAATTATCTCATTCAATATTTACAATAACCTTGTGATTTGGTGGGCAGGTGTTTCCATTTCACAGGTGAAGCAACTGAGGCTCAGGGTGATTAACTGTATCGCCCAAGTTGCAGAGCAGACACTGAAACCCCGGTGTTCTGACTCTACATAGCACAGGCTTCCCTCCTTGTGGGGAGAGCAGCAGGCAATTTAAGCAGTCAGACAGCAGGAACAAGAGAAAGAAGTAGGGGGCCTTGGTGAACCAGCCGGGTGGCATGTCATTTGCAGCAGGAGTGCTCTCTCTTGCAAGGAGCCTGCGTGCTCTGCCTTCTTCCCTGGGTAGGGCCCACGTTCCCAGATCACAAGTCCTAGCTCAGGAAAAGGAGAAACTTATTGGCGGACAGCTTCAACAGAGCAGGAAAACCGTGAGAGAGAGAGGCTCACTATTTCTACAGTCTCATTAGCGCTGTAGCCCCACACACACATGCACCAGGCCTGCAGCTTGTCATTGGTAAGTTACTAAGCCTGAGGCCTGAAATAAATTAGGCTGTGTCTCAGAAAAACAAGGTTATGTTATTCATATTAAATATTCGTGTGGATTAAAATGCCATCTACTGTTTTGTGGGTCACCTTTCTTTTCTCAGGGCCCTGCTGAGTGGTGAGAAGGCCTATCAGACTCTGTTCTATCACTTCCCAGAGGGGACTGGCTGAGTCGAGCCACCTACCCATTGTCTATCAGAACCAGGCTATGAGGCCCCAGGGTAGGGGCTTTGGTGTCTGCCTTTGGAATGAGTGAGACTGCCTTCTGGGGTTGCCCCTGGCAACCAAGCTGCTCGGATGTCTGTATCTCACAGAGGAGATGTGGGAGCTGGGGACAGGGAGGGGTGATGGCCTCTGAACCACGGGGTGCCAGGGGCATATCAGTCACTGTCCTCCTTGTAGCCCCAGACCCCACTCTCCTGATGAGTACAAGTGTCCCCTCATGAGTCTTTGGCAGGTCAACAGAATCAGCCTGAGATTCTCCCTGAGGACAGGGAAGCTGGGGAGAGCCTGTAAAGACCCAGACACCCAACACATCCTTGGCCAGCTCCTCGCATGCCACATGCTGTCAAATGACCAGCACCATTTCATCCTTAAGCGTCAGCAGTCCTTTCTCCAGGAAAACTACCTCAACCTGCCTTTTGTGTCCCAGGCTGGGACAGTGTACCTGCTCACGAAACCCTCTATCATAGGACGCTCCTCTGCACATCTTGACTCCTTGAGGTCAAGGAGTGTGTGCTGTACTAGCACAGGACCTGGCACATAGGCACAGGATAAATGAATGGATAAGTGAATGAATGAGAACACGAGATTGTGACAGGGGGAAACGGGAGGGAGGAAGGAGCATGTACAGAGCACGCAGGGGCTTTGGAATGATTCAGCTTCATCTACAATGTAGGGTGTGTGGCAGGAGAGCAGGTAAGGTAGGGCAGGGCCAACAGCACAGTCTTGAAATCTGAATTAATACATTTGAGACAGGAGAGTGGCAAGCTAAAGCAGTGTTTTAGGAAGACAGATCCATCTGGGCAGTTGTGCAAGGTGGACTGGAAGAGAGAACCAGCTGTCAGGGAGGCTATTTTGACAGTCCACACTTGACACATAGAGGGTCTAGACAAGAGCAGTGACGGGGGAAATGAAAGCAAGAAATAAACCGCCCAACCCAACTTTGTTGGATGGCTTCTTCGTGCAGCCTGACCTTGGTTAATTAGCATCCTGTGGTTGCCATCTGAGTCGACTGGCCACCAAACACTTTGTGCTCTGCAGAAATCCTAGCTGCCACCCAAGGTGCTGCTATTACTTCTGAAGGCTGGGTGGTGTCGAACAGAGGGTAGGGTTAGGTGTGGTTCATTGTAGATTAGGCTCGTTTAAAAAAAAAAAGAGTTCTCTGCTTAGATAATTTTTTTTGAGACAGAGTCTCACTCTGTTGCCCAGACTAGAGTACCGTGGCATCAGCCTAGCTGACAGCAACCTCAAACTCCTGGGCTCAAGCAATCCTTCTGCCTCAGCTTCCCGAGTAGCTGGGACTACAGGCATGCGCCACCATGCCCAGCTAATTTTTTCTATATATGTTAGTCAGCCAATTAATTTTCTTTCTATTTTTTTAGTAGAGACGGGGTCTTGCTCTTGCTCAGGCTGGTTTTGAACTCCTGACCTTGAGCAATCCACTCATCTCAGCCTCCCAGAGTGCTAGGATTATAGGCGTGAGCCACCGTGCCTGGCCTGCTTAGATAATTTTAAGAAACTCCAGATTTAACAAATGGAAAAACAGTTTATTTACTAGACTACGTCATGGGGGCCATGTACCCCTCCCCTCAGTGTTTATCAACCTTAAATGACAATGAAGCCTTTTTCATGTCACACCCATTCACAAGTCCAAAAGAGCAGTCACAAAACAGCTAGAAGATTCTAGAATCAAGTTTTTTGATGATGGACCCATCTGGACTACATGCATCAAGGACACCGCCTGCACACGCACCACCCTTGCTTAGACACAGAGCCTCCCCCACAGTCCAACCTCAGAAGCAGTCTAGATGCTTACAAGCTCTGGCTCTGAAGCCAATCTGCCTGGATTCAAATCCTAGCTGCACCACTTGGTAGTTATCTAGCATCTCTGTGCTTCCGTTTGCTTATCTACACGATGTGGAAAAATGTTAGAACCTACTTTAGCAGGGTTGTGTGGAGGATTATATTACTGAGATAAGCTATGCAGAACCCTTAGCACTCTTCCTGGTACACAGGAATCCCTCAAAAAATGTGAGATACTATATATAGATATAGATAGTGATATAGTATGTGTGTATATATGTGTGTGTGTTTATATATATATATGTTTTTTTAGAGACAGCCTGTCACTCTGTTGCCCAGACTAGAATGCAATGGTATGATCATATCTCTCTGTAACCTTGAACTCCTGGGTTCAAGGGATCCTCCTGCCTCAGCCTCCTGAGAGCTGAAATTATAGGCCCAAGCCACCATACCTGCCTGTGAGCTACTATTTTTATCTTATGTAACCATGTGTTCTATGATGAGAGCCTGAGGCCTCCAACCATAGCTCTGAACCAGGGTGACCAGGTAAGGTGAGGGGGTCAGGTACTCTCTTTGGAGAATTCAGAATGCAACATGGGCCAAATGGCTAGCAGTGGGAATGAAAGCTGAAATGACACATAGAAAGAGGAGCCAGAATATATGGTTGAGGCCTAAGGAGTCATAGTAAGCAACTTGGTCCAGAATGTGCCCCTCACTCTCCATGTCTGCAGTCCCATTTTCTGGCTGTCCCTGTTTGCCCTCCCTTTATCAGAGCAGCATCAGGCCCTTAGGTATTTCAAACCAGTGGCTTCAACAAGTGTTTATCGAAGAGGCTCATGTCGTGTCCTCCTTGACTATAGGGGACACACTTCCCCTCATCTTTTCCTCTCTCTTTGACCCCACCACACACATACCCTTCCAGATGTTTACCTTGAACCCAATAGCTTTCACACATTTCAAAGAGAGGCGTTTGGATTTCTTTCTTTTGTTTTTTTGTTTTTTTTTTGAGACAAAGTCTCGCTCTATGGCCCCTGGTAGAGTGCCATGGCATCATTATAGCTCACAGCAACCTCAAACTCCTGGACTCTAACGATCCTCTTGCCTCAGCCTCCCGAGTAGCTAGGACTACAGACACGCACCATGACACCCAGCTAATTTTTCTATTTTTTTTTTGTAGAGACAGGGTCTCACTCTTGTTCCAATTGGTCTTGAACTCCTGGGCTCAAGCGATCCTCCAACCTTGGCCTCCCAGAGTGCTAGGATTACAGGCGTAAGCCACCATGCCCAGCCTGAGGCCTTTGGATTTCGGAGACAAAATTAAGGAAATAATTCCTTCCACCAATACAGTATTTTGCAAAGTGATTTTGTATGATTTTGATAACAGCACTCTGAGGAAAGCATTATTCCAATTTTAGAGATGAAAAACTAAAGCTTACATAACTTATCAATATCTCAAGGCCACACAGCTATGCAGGGTAGAAACAAGACTTAAACCCAGCACTTTTCACCTCTCAGCCAGGGGCCTGTCCACTGTACCCTCAACCCTGCCCACCACCAACCCAGGACTCAGGGTCAGGCCAGTATACCTGATAATCACAGTCTTCATCTGACCAAGAACTTGTCTCTGGGCTGGTCATACTCTGTTCTGTGGATTTATGGGTAGGCCCCATGCCAAATACCTAGCTTAGCCTCTGGAAGTGACTGTTGAGAGGAGGCAAGCAGGTGAGAGCGTTCAGGTATATGCCAGGAGCGAAGTCCAGGATCAGAGCTGCACTGCCCTCTCTTGCCACGCTCTCCTCTGGGGAAGTCCCCACCAGCTGTGACATAGCTGGGCTCAATATTCTGCCCTAATGTGGTCTGATAGCAGCTAAAAGGTGGCCTGGGAAGATACAAAGAGTGAAAATCCCTCAGTGAAAACGTGGTCTCTTGTTACTAAACTTTGTGTTCTCTATGTACCAGGGACCCTGGAAGTCTCAGGCAGCACAATTATCTGATAGATTTTGAGTCTCACTCATTAGCCATGGAAAGTGGCAGCTCATCCTCTGTCTCTAGAGAGGGGCTGAACCGTCAGGCAGATGATAAGTCTGTCCGCTTCCTTTGTTTCCCTGTTTAGACCTGTCCCTTTTCTTCTCCTGCAATAGCAACCAGTTTCTTCTCACTCATGACCTAGCTTCCGAGTCCTGTCCTCTTCCTTCCCCTCTGCTCATCTACCAGCATCATCACAGAATCTCTCTGAGGACGTCCCCAAATCCCTCATTTTATCTTCAGAATCCTAGGACTGACAATTTCTTCCTTACAAAGGGGAAAGGATATATTCCTTCTCATCCTTGCTAGCCTATGGGGCTGAGAAGACAGGTGATCTGAGCCCCCCTGTGACCCCATCCAAATTGCTACCTTTCCCAGCCCCACCTCAGCTGCCAAAACGTGCCAGGGCACACAGACTAGGGGAACCACAAAAGCCAACGGGACATATTTATAGCTGTAAATAGACCCCAAGAGTTCATGGAGGAAAGCTCTGGGCCTTTTTAGTTTCTCTCAACACACACACACACACACACACACACACACACACACACACACAAAACTTCTTCCCTAGTCCCCATGAGGGGAGATGTTAATGGAGTTGTCTATTAAATGCAGCAGCTGCCAGAACATCCAGCCGACTGGGCAGAGGTCCTGAACCCATTTATTCCAAACTGCAGCCCCCATCATATATCTCAGGTTTTTATCTTTTCATTTCCTCATTGTAGCATTGTGTTTTGGCCAGGTTGCTGAATGCCAGCTCCTGGTTGCTGAATGCCAGCTCCCGGTCTGAGAACCCACATGCTTCTCTGCAGTACACACTGATCCCTGGCTGTCACCAGCCACAAAGGAGAGGTGGGAGGGAGGACAGTGGGTAACTCAGCACACATCTCCCAAAACCCACTCAGGCCCAAGAAAATGTTAAAGAGCCCCAATTGTGGAATGACAATTGTCTACAATTGTGATAATTTATCACAATGTCACAAAGTCTAAAAGTCACCCTTAAGAAAAAGACTGCCTATTTCTGAAGACTCTGTCCCTGAAACCAGCATCACTGGTCATTCCTACCTAGTACCTGTCCTGTTCTCCATCGTGAATTATTAGAAAGTCTTATACTTCACCAGCTGTTTAGAATGAAAACAAAACAACAACTTCAATTACAGTATGGGAAAATCCTAGAATAGCAGCCACGTACAATCTGGCAAATTATTGGAGCATGGTTAGTCAAAGAGTGGAACTCTGGTTTAGCATAGGAGTCTGCCTTCAGTTCTTGGTTCTTCCCGCTTCTCCTAACATGCTCTTTGACCTGTCATTCTCAGAGAAGTCATTCCACAAACATTAAGTGAGTGCCACTGTGTAGCAGGTGGCTCCTCCTGGCACAATCCTTGGGTTCATGGCAAGATTACTTCTTCCTTGTGGTTGGAACACCTCCAGCTAGTTCCCTGGATACTAAAACCAGAAGGCTCTTCAAACTAGCTGGACTGATTTGATTTTTTCTTATGTTGAGCTTACATTTATTCATACCTGAGACTGGAAAGTGCCATTCACAACTGCTGAGCCCATAATTTGTGTTTCTTAAGCAATTTCATTTGAATGAGCTAGATGTACTCTATAGTCAAAATGGTGAATAGACAATGTATGCTGTAATGCTGCTGCCCCCAACCCCTGGGCCATGGACAAGTACCAGTCTGCGACCTGTTAGGAACCAGTCTGCACAGTAGGAGGTGAGCAATGGGCAAGTAAGCGAAGCTTCATCTGTGTTTACAGCTGCTCCCCATCACTTGCCACCCCCCCCAATGCCAGTATGTGGAAAAATTGTTTTCCATGAAACCGGTCCCTGGTGCCAAAAAGGTCGAGGACTGTTGCTGTAATGGACATGTGTTTGTCCCCCAAATGTCACTGTCTTAGAGGATCAGTCTCTCTAGTTACTCTAAGACCAAATGGTTCTGGAGTGGCAGGATCCTCCCCTCAACTTCAGCGGTAAGACCATGATCTAGGCCTACCCCATCAGATTACTCAACACCTCTGTGCACATAGCAACTGGTTCAGAAAAAGACATATAACACAAACCAGAGCAATCACAGTCCTTTCCGGGGTTTTGCAGGAGCTATGAGAAAAATGCATATTCTCTCTCTTTCTGAGATAGTGACTTCTAAGGGTAGCAGTGGTTTAGGGCTGCTGGTGGCCATCTTGCTGTCATGTGTGGAGAGCCTGTATAAGAATGAAACAAAGCAGAAGCAAGCAAAGCCAAGTATTAATAACAGAGATAGTCTATACCCCAATGCATCATTTGAACTCATGGATCTAGTCTTCCCAAAGCCAGTCTACCCTTTACTGGAGATGTTCTAGAAGAAAACAGATAGCTGCCTTTCAGTTTTCTTTCCAGGATAAGTTCCTTATACTACCACTCTCTTATTCCCTCCCACAAAATATGTTGGGAGAAAAGTTGTGGAAATGGGTAGCAATTGTCCAAAATTCTCTTTTTCACCTCTAAATCTAAATGTAAGTTTCCAGATCTCTTGAGAACAAGAATCAGGAGGCACTGTTATTCTAGAAGTAGTCAAATAAATACTTGCTAAAGAGGTTAGGGATATTTGAGGTATGTCCCTAAATCTTTGGGAGCATCTTGATAAGCATATACTGTGTCCTATCATACATTTTCCCTGGGGACCTCTATCAAAATGTATGTACCAAGGTATAAGCCAGGGGCATGGCAGGAGAGGGTTCTCTGCCCCTTCGCCAACTCCATTCCTCCCTATCCTCACTGCTAGTGGGAAGGGAGCTTTCAGCATAACAGTGCACTAAGGTTAAGCTCCAAGAGGTGACCAGAAACAATAAGGGATTGTCCTGCAGAGGCTTTCCTGGCCTAGAATAATGTAAGAATACACCCTCAACCTCTCAAGATGGAGCCAGATCCAATCTCACAGGCCCTAATAGTGACGCCTGGATTAGAAAGGAAAGCAAGGGGTAGAAAGGAAGAAGAAGGGAGATCAAAGGGAACTATTACAAAAAGAATGAACAAGAAACCCCCAAGAACAAAACAGCATCATAAAGAAGCCAACAGGCTGAGCCAAACATAGTAGAAGGGTGGCAAGCCCTGAGTTCCTGAAGGCTTTCAATAGAGCAGGCAGTTCCCCCGGGCAGGTGCTGGGCTTCTCCTTTCATAGAACTCTGGACCCTGCTCGGGGGAGCATGGAGCTCGGGACACAGCTGGCTCCCAGTCCGAGCACAGGCCTACCTGAATGGCTCTGCTGTTTAGTCATGGCTCAAGGACTTTTGCAGTCAAGATGCTTCTTTTATTGGTTAAACCCATGGAACTTCAGCCTATGGCTCCATGCTAACAAGGCTATTTATACCCTTGCTAGCACACCTGTCTGCCAGATGCCTGTTGAAGGAGCCATCAATTGCTAGAACATACTCCCTCCTCATCTTCTTTCTCAGTGGACCTTTATTTCTCTATGCTTCTTAGACTTAGGAATAGGGCCTGTTTTTCCCAGTGCTCATTGTCATTGGGTGTTGATCATCATCACTATACTCACAAAGTTCTCTATAGTCATCTGGGTTGCTCAATACTTTGCCACTTAGGAAAGTGGCTGTCTTAGGTCAGGTTCCCTGGAAGCAGAGCCTGTGACAGGATTTAGGTCACATGATTTACATACACGATTTACGCCTTCAGAAGAAAGAGAATGAAGGAAGCAGGAAAGGGTAGGAAAGAAGGATGTGGTCACATCTTTGTGTTCGGCCTCAGCCTGATCCCATGGGGGAACTCAGGAGCATGAATAGCACCAAAGAGCTGATTCTTCCTTGAGGTAAAGGGGCTGGCCTGGCCATTGTACCCTCTTGGCTAAAAGCTGCAGGGGGGTACAGGAGGGGCCTCCCATCCACTGGGAGCAATTTTCTGGAGAAGGGGGCATCTGTGAGCCACTGGAACCCAATACAGCAGCTTGAGAATAGATACACTGCCCTGGTAAAAGGGATTTGGGCAGGGTACCAACAGCATCCACTACAGTGATGCATTAGTCCACTTGGGCTGATATAAAACATTACCCATAGGCTGGGTGGCTTAGACAAAAGAAATGTATTTTCTCACAGTTCTGGGAGGCTAGAAGTCCAAGATAAGGGTGGGGTGAGAGGGGGAGAGGTGGGGGAAGGAGAGGGAGAAGGAGAGAGTGAACTGGTGTCTCTTCCTATTAGGGCACTAATCCCATCATGAGGGCCCCGCCCTCATGACCTCACCTCCCAAAAGCCTCATCTCCAAACACCATCACATTGGGGGCTAGGGCTTCAACATACAAATTTTTAGCCTACACAATTCAGTCCATAGCAGCTACCATTTTGTAAACAGGGAAAACAGACAAGCGTTTGCCAGATTTGTGTCATGAGAGCTCTTACCCCACCAGTCATTTTCCTAAGTTCTTCTGAGAATCTCATTTGTTGACTGATGCAGAATGGATAAGTTAAACCCCAACTAGCTGAACCAGGCCTAGGATCTCCCAAAAGTTCTTTTCTCTGTCTCAGCAAGCGTTGCTTCTTGATCCAGGAGAATCAGGCTATGATTGTTTGCAGGCCTCGGTACTCGGTGAGCATTCTGTAGGTGACAGCTGTAGGTGTCTGTGTGCACTCCCACCCAGCTCCGGCTTTGAAGCTCAGAAGCAAAGCCATTAACATTCTCTTCAGCCCACAGACAGTTCTCTTCAGCTCCTGTTAGTCTCATTTTCTTCCCTCCTGACTTTTTCATCCAGAGCAGTAGGTTGCTTGTTCCTAGAACCTTTTCTTCTCTTCAAAGAGCTCTGGTCCCCAGGGAGGCCTGTGGCCAAGAGGCTTGCCAGACACCTCTGGATTCCCAATGAAGAGGAGACTGTGCCACCTGCCGCACAGCTAAGAACCCAAGCACCCCATTCCCTTCACAGATGACTTCAGGATTGAGCACAGGACCAGCCAAGAGGCCCACCTTCCCTCTGGCTTCGGCTTCCTGGGCATTCTGCAGTGGTTAGGCCTTGGGTTATGCAGACTATCCTGCTGAGTCCCCTAGTTCACCCTGCTTCTAACTTTGGGCTATGCAGATAGAGAGGGTTAGAGGGGAGGGTCACAGGCCCTGCCTTTGAAGAGTAGAAATCCGTCTCCATTCTGAAGCTATGAGAAGAGGGGAGAAGGACTCTCCATTTCACAGAAGGCCTCCTGCAGGGTGGAGAGGGGCAGAGGAATGTTCTCAGAGAGCGCCATCCACATCTCTGTTATTTATTAAGAGCTGCCCTCTAATCAGCTGTGTGTTGGGCGCTTAGGAAACAGGAAGAAATAGCTCTCGCCTGCTGGGGCTCAGAGAGATGGGCTGGGTCTGAGAGGCTTGGGGCCCTTGGCAGGCCGAGCATTAAAATAAAAATAAAAATAAAATAGGAAGAAGTAGTCTTAGGGAATTTTAAATTCTACTAGCACCAAAGTAAGTTTCTTTAGCAGTCTATAGCTTTTAGTAAGAGGGACTCTGGTGCTTGAAATTCACACAAAGAAGAGTGAATTAGGTGGATGATAATTCAGCTTGACTGTCCAAACTTTCCTGTTAAGGCTGCACTTTCTCGGTAAGAGCCACTGTATCTCAGTGCTTCTTTGTCCCTGTGTCCTCTCCGAGGCTCTCCAGGGCGAGGGATTCATGCCGTAGTCCTCCACTGCCCAGGCCTTGGTTCTGTTATCCCTACATCTTCCCTTCTCCTATGCCCTACAGTTGCCTTAGGCATACAGCGCTCACTCCTCACAATCGCTTCTGCGGCAATTCCGGAGGGACACATGAAAACAACCTCCCCAGGATCATATTTTACCTAACTCCTGTGCAGACAGGACAACAGTTACGGCAGCGGGGTGCAATCGTTTTTTATTCATTTCCCTGTCCCCTCTGGCTGCAGAGCTGGGCCCAGCATCACCCAGCACAGCAGCACAGGTGGGCCCAGAAGCACACAAAAAAGGACTGCTACTCCCTCTGCTGGCTTGACAGCAGCTCCAAGAGAGAGCCTTTGAATTCCTTGCAGGGCAGGCTCTGGCTCTGAACTGGAAGATCGGGATGTCATTTTATCATGATAAAGATATTCGGGCATTTTGTCAAAGGTGATGACATCTACCCCTCCCACCTTAACATAGACACAGACAAGTACAGCTGGTAAACACAGAGCCAAGGATTATTGATCTCTGTAACAGGAGCTGGGGAAAGCAGCCCAGCAGCTGCTGGCTTTGCTCTGGGCAAGCACTGCTTTGGGGCTGTGATAGAGACCCGTGTACACCAAAAAGAGGACAGCTCCAAACCAAGGTGGGTGTGGGAGGGGTTAGGGAAGGGTTTAGAAAAACACAAGATGAAATTCACATATTCTCCTTTCCACCAAGCCCTTCATCTCTACTTGTCTTCTTTGTGAAAGAGACTTTCTCTGGAGATTATTTAACCATCCCCCAGAGCCTGTGGTCCACTCAGAGTCATCTTTATGTGCACAATTTCTTTTCTTTTCTTTGAGACAGAGTCTCGCTCTGTCGCCTGAGTAGAGTACAGTGACATCATCATAGCTCACTGCTACCTCAGACTTCTGGGCTCAAGGGATCCTCCTGCCTCAGCCTCTCAAGTAGCTAGGACTACAAGTGAGTGCCACGACATCTGGTTAATTTTTTCTATTTTTAGTAGAGACGGCGTCTCGCTCTTGCTCAGGCTGGTCTCAAACTCCTGAACTCAAGTAATCCTCCCACCTCTGCCTCCCAAAGTGTGAGGATTACAGGTGTGAGCCACCTCACCCAGCCTATGCTCAATTTCTTTTCTATTCTTACTGAGGCAAGGAAAGGACTGGGATCCATTTTATAGATAAGGACAATTAAGCTTCCTTGACAGAAGAGAGGAGAACAATATTACCTACTCTTACATAGAAATTAATTCCCTGGTTCCTGAAATTTCTTTTTTTTTCTTTTATTTATTTATTTTTTTAATTTCTTTTTTCTTTTTTTTTTTTTTTAGCCAGCCGTTGTTGCCTGTTTTGTTTTTATTTAATCTTTTTTCTTCTTTTATTTTTTTTCCAACTTCTGTGTATCCTAATGAAATTTCATTTGACAATAGTAACTATACTGCATCATTTGGGAGTTTTGATAGAGGCTCCAACACGCAGTATCCATGTGACACCAACATGAAGTGCCAGCAAAGATGCAACTTTTCTTAGAAAATAGTTGAAGAATCAGTTATGAAACTCTTAAACTTTCACCCGTATCAAGGATAGAGAGGAGTTCTTGGATACTAAGAGAATGTTTCAGAAAAGGATTTATTTGGTAAGCAGTATTGGTGTGTGATGGGTCCCCCCTCCACAGAAAGAGGGGTGCCTGTGTTTCACTACAAGCCTAATGAGAAGGGCTTGAAGGGGACCCCTCAAGCTTGGTACATGTCTCCTGCAGTCAGTGGAGCAGAGTAGACTAATTTCTGACTCCAGCCCAAGAAACGTAGGGGCCACCATATGTGCTAGCAGCTGCTTTGTGATACTGGGATTTGTTCAGAGCTTGTGTGGGCAAAGAACCTGTTTCTCACCGACCGGAGGTGGGCCACATGCATGGGGACATGGCTTGGAGAGCCTCTTAGATCCTGTCAATAGGAATGTCAGAGGACAAACAGGCCTGAGCAGAAAAGAAATTCGAAATGGACTGTTGAGTTATTAGGGGCCTAGAGGGAGAAAACAACTGACGGAGGAGAATGTACTTGCCCAGGCCACAGTAACCACAGCAGTGTGTGTGTGTGTGTGTGTGTGTGTGTGTGTGTGTGTGCGCGCATGTGCATGTGCTCACATAGGTGGGAGGAGCACAGATCTCTGATGAACCCACAAAAGTACCCCAGAAGAAAGCTAGGTTTAAACAATGACCATGTCTGGAGAGTGAAAAGTCAATTTGGACAACATAAGAGAAGTAGTATATTTCCTGCCTCCTCTTACTTCCTTATACTCTAATCCTGGAAGAGTCAGAAATTTCAGGAGAGAAAGTAAGACCACATCCCCCCTTTTCACAGGCAGCAGGCCCCAGATGGGGAGGACAAATAACTTAATCTTAAGAAGAGTTGGAACATTGACAATACCCAGCTGAACATTTTAAGTACCTAACTGAAATCATGCTTTACTATATAAAGTGACTGTATAATACCTAATACCCCCAAGGGATTCAGAAAAGTATTTTTGTCCAGGAACAGAGTTAGGACAGTCACTACTAAGCAGGTTTAAAGAAACAGTGGTAGTGAAAAACAAAGTTTCTGTTATGATTATACCCCATGAGTCCTGCTTGTCATTGTTCCACTTACAATTATAAAATTATTCCTAAACCTTTCTTTTAAAAATAATAAAAATACCAAAGGAGTCTTAAGAATAGGGGCTGTTGTCAGAGCTAATAGTTCTTGGCTTAAGCGCTTTGATATCCTCGTGGAAAATGAGGCTTCAAGCTTTGCCCACTTCTCCTCTTTCTTCTTAGTTTCCTAAAGCTTCTCTCTTCTCTCCTTTTGTTGCTCTGGAGTATGTACCACAGTTCTGAGCACAGCTGCTTCTAACGATGCCCCAAAACTCTCTGTGCTGTCACAGTGCTGCCCTGCACCCTGCCCATCTTCAGGGATAATATAAGGGCTCAGAAGTCATCTCGACAGAGTTTCAGAGGCTCCTCCACAGCAGCATTCACTGCCATCTTCTCAATTTCACCTCCTCATTCTTTCCCTACAGTCATGGGATGAGATACATACACACACACTCCCATAAAAAGCACTATGAAAAGAAAAGTACATACATGGATTCTCTGCTGCCTACGAATGTACAACCTAAGACAGCCAGCATTAAATGGACAAGCATAAACATATAAACAGCAGAAAAGCAGCATTAAACCAATACATGAATGAAGAGTAGGGTAAATGCACAATTGAGATGGGAGGTGGTAGGCCAGTCATTTGACTGGCCAGGTGTGGTGGCACGTGCCTATAGTCCTAGCTACCATGGAGGCTGAGGCAGGAGGATCGCTTGAGCCCAGGAGTTCAAGGCTGCAGTGAGGTATGACGACACCACTGCATTCTAGCCTGGGCAATAAAACTAGATTTGTCTCAAACAAACAAGAACAAAGCAAGTGGGCCGGGCGCGGTGGCTCACACCTGTAATCCTAGCACTCTGGGAAGCCGAGGCAGGCAGATTGCTCGAGGTCAGGAGTTCGAAACCAGCCTGAGCAAGAGCGAGACCTCGTCTCTACTATAAATAGAAAGAAATTAATTGGCCAACTAATATATATAGAAAAAAAAGTAGCTGGGCATGGTGGGCGCATCCCTGTAGTCTCAGCTATTTGGGAGGCTGAGGTAGTAGGATCGCTTGAGCCCAGGAGTTTGAGGTTGCTGTGAGCTAAGCTGACGCCACGGCATTCACTCTACCCTGTGCAACAAAGTGAGACTCTGTCTCAAAAAAAAAAAAAAAAAAAGAACAAAGCAAGTGAAAAGTATAGAATCAAGAGTCACAGGGTTAGAAGGAACTTTAAAAGTTATCTAAGGCCGGGCGCGGTGGCTCACGCCTGTGATCCCAGCATTCTGGGAGGCCGAGGCAGGCGGATTGCTCAAGGTCAGGAGTTCGAAACCAGCCTGAGCAAGAGCATGACCCCGTCTCTACTATAAATAGAAAGAAATTAAGGCTGATGCCATGGCACTCACTCTAGCCTGGGCAACAAAGCGAGACTCTGTCTCAAAAAAAAAAAAAAAGTTATCTAGTCTAACCACCCAGATGATGCTGGAATCCTCCCTGCTCATTTTCTATTACTGGATCAATAAAATTAGAGGACAGAAAGGGGTTGGCATGGGGTCACAGGAAGCTGATGTAAGGGAACAAGTGAAGTACCCATGAAGTCCCAGAGTGATTGGTTCCCTCTCTCTGACCCAAGTATGAGTTGGAACTGGCCTTCTGGTCAGAATGCCTATTTGTGTGAAGACACTTTCACAGGCTCTGCCTAGGAGAAGTGAATAACAACCATTCGAGTGTATTAAACATAGCTCATTGGAAGAATGATTACTTTGAGCAGGTGTTAGGGAGGTGGATGTGTTCCAGAGGGCCTGGCTAATTTGAATTTGTGAGAGAAACCTATTGCTGAGGTCTGGGCAAGGCAGCCTGGGAAGAAGCCAAAGGACAACAAAGCCAGAGTGACCACCACCCAGAGGAGCACTGGCCCATTTACTCTGATAAATGGAATTTGTTCATCATTATTAGGGCAAATGCTTCTTCATGCTGGCTGTAGGATAAGGAGGCTACCCCTTGGTGACACAAACCAGCGAAACATACATGATTATTTGGCAACAATGAAACTTGGCCCCTTTCTCTCTTCATTTTCTAGATTCTTACTGTATGGCAGGGCTGGGTGTGCTCAGGAAAGGTTGTATGTCTATGTTACCATTAATCAGCATTTGGTGAGTGCCCCATACTATGAAAAGCCCTTTGGCTGCTCAGGATACAAGAAAACAAAGGTCTCTGCCTTTGGGAAGCTCACAATCTAGATGAGGAAGGTAGAAACATGCACCAAAAGGTAAACCATAACCACTACATGGCTATAGTGATAGAGGGATGGGATTTTTAAAAAACCATCAAAGATTGATGTAAAAGAATAGGAGTGAGGCTGGATCTTAAGGAAATTGGCCTCAGAGCAGTGTGATGCAGGAAGGCACTCAATGCAGACTGACAAGAGATGTCCCTGAGCTGGGAATGAGGATGTGTTTGTAGGGCCTAGAACAGGGAGACCCAGGCCTTGTTCTCTGGCAGCACCTGAGGAGAGAGCAAGACTCTGGAGAGGCCTGGCCACATGGTCTATCTAGGAGACAGGACCCCAGGCATTAGGATGAGACTAAGATTAAGAGCAGAGTCAGGGCCTAAGGGATGGTGCAAATGATGGACAACTCAAAGCCTCCTCCAGTGTCATGCAGACATATCCTGGAACCACAATTCAAGCTTGAAGATGAGAAATAAGTAAGGTTAAATTTCCCACCAGTCAGATGGGATCAGAGCACATAATTAGAATTTACCTTTATTTAAGAATATAAATAAATGTGATTCTTCCTACACACATGAATTTATAAACTGAAAGTCATACCTGCTATAATTACTATGGTTAAAGTGTGAAAGAATGAGAACTAGATTAGAATGATTGTAATGAGAAGACGAAGACATAAAAGTCCTAGTGAATAAAGAATAGGAATCTATAGAAAATCCCAGGACGCATTGAGAATGCATGACGTTTCTCCTGGCCTCTGTTGTTCTCTGCCCGTAGGCATCCCTGCAGGGGCTCAAGTAAATGCTTTATGAGTTAGTCTTAGCATCCATAAGTAATGATGAAATACAACTTAAAAAAGCTTTGTTCTCTCTCCCAAGGCTGTATGTTACTGCTCAGGTGGACAGGGTAATAAAAAAAAAAGGAGAAATTTAGTCACTGAGTTTCCACTTCGTGTCAGATATGGTAGGGACTAGCAATACCAAGCTTACTAACACTCTGTTTCTGCCCTTGAGAGGTTCTCACCGCCTACTGGGAGGGATGGACACGCCAACAAATAATTAAATCCCCTGTGATGTGTTATGACAGAACTGTGGATAAATGCCCTAGAAGCACAGAGGATCAAGTGACAAGCTTGAGAAGCAGAGGAGGCTTTACAGAGAAGGTAAGATTTATGTGGGGTTTGGTGGATGAGCTGGAAGCTCAACATTTGAATAAGAAAGAGAAGAGCATTCCAGACAGTGGGAACGCTATGCACACAGTATGGAGGCATGAGCTGGTGGCAAAGTGAGAGAGAGGAGGGGTGAAAAAGAAGTTATCAGGAAATGAGCCTTCCAGTGTTTTAACAAGATGAATTAAATTACAAAAATCATATAAGTGATTCTGCAAATTCATAAGTATAATAGGTAAGGAGTTATTTCCAAGCATCAGAGTTGGGATTTACAGAGTATGCGGGATTATCACAACAGATGAAAACTCAATTCTACTCAGCAAAAAAGATGTTCTGCCTGGAATTGGCCCTTACAATCTTTAACCAAGGACAGGATACCCACATGATGAATGGGGGGGGGGGGTAACTGTTCACATGTTCACCACAAAACGACTTCTGAGGTTCACCAAAGAGAAGTCATATGTTATCTGCTGTATGGCCCTAAACTGGATGCCACACAAAGAGATGCTGTATAGATACTTATATACCCTTAGAAAACCTAACAGCTTCAGGCAAAATCATTTTTCTCTTTGTTTTTCTTTTTTAGAGCTTCTCACCAAAAGCATGACCAGGTTTTTCTTCCTCAACATTAGCCAACCTCATAGCATACTTCATCTACCAAGTGAGCAACTTTCAGAGAAAATACTTCTGTTTAGAGGATGATGGCATTTTTAGACAGAAGTCTCCATCCTCTTCATTTGCCAGCAAATAAGCAAACTCCTCTTTCCTTCTCCTCAAACCATTTGTCCTCATTCTGCTGAGGCGGCCTCAAAGATAAGTGGCAAGCTTGCAGTGACAGATTTGCTATTCCTTGGTAGGCCCATCGACACTCCAGGTGAATGGCACCCTGCAACTACTAGAGGAAGCAGGGAGCAGCCCCGGAACAAGCTGTGGGCCTTCTCTGGTAGGAGCGGCTTCTTTTCAAGGTGAGAGAGTAGAGGATGGTCCCAGCAGCTGCCGGAGCATACTTACTCCTCTCTCTCATCCCCACCCCTGGAGTAGAGGCAGCTCCCTGCAATCTGAACTGAGTTGAGAGGAAGGAAACAGATTTGGGAAGTGTCCGGACACCATGGCTATTTATTTGGTAAGTTCCCTGGCGTGCATGCCAAGACCCCAATTCCACCCACTTGGGAGGTTTTCACACATTCCTGTTGGTTTGGAGGCCCCTTTGGGGTGTGGAAGTCATGAGGTTGAGTGGAACTAGGGAATCTGGTTTGGACTGAGCTCATTTGTGGTTCCCAGGGAATGAGAGCACTAGGCCACCATTTGGGGAGGGTTCTGAACCCTCCAGCCCTGCGGCAGGGCATCTGAGGCACTGGATAAGTGCCATTTGGGTGGCAGTTTCCCCTTTGGATTCCCATTTGTTTGACAGGCCTGGCACTTTTGTGTTGAGGATCCCCTATACTATCTATGTTTGTTATTTGTGAGTTTTGTTGCAACATAAGGAAGTTCTACCTAAAAGTCCCTTGGGAAAACTTTTGGCTGAACAATCAACTTATGGCTATAAACCTACACGTAAAGAGAATGGTGTCATTGTAATCCAGTGTACATGCTGGAGCATGAAGAGCAGTGGCTGTTAATGAAAACTTGGATTATTTAAAAAAAAAAACACTTCAGTTTAATATCCATGTTCTAGGAGTCTGGCTAAAGCCTGGGAACTTAGAAGGGCACATACTGCAGATCTTTGAGCATGCTGTCCTAGGGATTGTCTTTCTTTAGGCCCTGCTCCTTCCTCCTGCTCCTTCCTTTGCCCCAAGGGGCCAGGCAGTGTGGAAGAGGGTTATACTTGCCTACTAAGATCATTATCTCTTTAATTCATGGAAACTTCATGTAAAATATGGAACAAGAAAAAATAACCCCCAAAATTCCAGTAGGATTTTTTCCTAATAATGTGCCTCAAGATTTATTGCAATGTCTGAATCTCATTTTCAGCACATTAAAGATCTGGATTGCAAATGTACAGGTTATGTGTTTTGTGATGTGTTTCTGATAGAATTCAGGGATCAGGGAAGAAAAGATATTATTACTGATAGATACTATGAGGATGAAGGGAGGGTCTTAGAAAACTGATTTCAACTAAAAAAAAAAAAGGTAATTTGGTTTTAATTTTCAAATAAAAATGCATTTGATTTTGAAAAACAATCATCGAGACTCACATTTTTGTGTTTAACAACCACCTTGAAATTGGTCTGCCTCAGAGGACAGCACGATTCCGGGCTACCTTAGCATGAATGATTTATGACATTCATGAACTTGGCAACTACATCAGTTTTTCTAAACCTGGCACCCAACGCCACCTGCATGTTAAGTGAAGATTTATGATTTATAAAACTCACCTCATTATGCAGAGGTACATGTGAATTGTCCTATATCTGTAATCTATAACTCCCAAGACAGATAAGAAGGCAGCTATGTCACAGAATTTATGGCTCCTACCTGCTAAAGCTGAAGTTTTGGAGAAAAACTAAAGAAATAACTGGCCCTTTGGAGAAAAATAGCTTTAGCTAACCATTACACCCCCAAATGATGAAATGGCTATAGCCTACCATTATATCTTACACGAACAAAAAGGGTAATGACAAAAGTCACTTTAATCACAGCACTGAACTATGTCTCCCTTTTGAATGCTGTGGTAATACACAGAACCTAAGTGACTCCTTGGAAATATCAAGCACCCTATCAGTTTAATTTTTCCCCCAGTTTGGTGTCTGAGGCCTCTTGCTGAGATTTCTCATCAAGTGGCCCAGCCAGACCCACAGACATGGACTTCAGGAGAGGCAATTCAATATCTTTTTGTGTCCAATGGCTTCCTGCATATACCTTGAAAGTGAAGAAAATCAAATGCTGATTTAGGTTCTGAAATGTAACTTGTTTTTAGAGATATTTTAGAAATGAAATATATCTTTCCCCATACCCTTCAAAAAACAGTAGAAGCTCAGAGGATTCAGAGGAATAAACATATGTATTTCAAGAAAGAATAAGATTATATAGATAGCCATCAAAAATGACAAGTATATGGGACCAAATTGACATGCAGAAATCTTTAGACAAGATAATGGCAAGCAAAAAAAGCAAAACACAAAGAGACAGAAAAAATGGTGTTGTAAGCCTAGAAATTTTCAACAGTATAAAGCTAAATGAAAAACAAGAAAAATCTAAATAATTTATTTTCAACTTTCCCTACCAATCAGGAAATAGACACATAGACATGGCTGTTGACTTCCCTGAATCCAAGAAGCACCCTGGCCCTGTCTCCTCTGCAGAGCTCTCTAAAGAGCATTCTACCTTCTCTGGACTTTGACAGAATAGAAAACCAGCACTCAAATACCTAAGTACACAGAAGAAAGCCGAAAATGTAAAAAGTCTTCATGTAGGTGAAAGAAAATTTATTGAAAAAAAGGAAGGTAGGTCCAAATTTAATAACTAAATACACCTTTTAGGAAGATTGTTCCTTTGCTATTTAGTTACTTGATTTCTGAAATGTGTCTGGGATTCTCCCAGTTCTTTTATTTTTTTTATTTTATAAAATTAAATTTTTTACTTTTTCATATTTTTTTCTTTAATTTTTTTAAATTTATTTCATTTTTCTTTTTGCTATACACCAGACTGTTCAATCCCAGTTCTGACTATGGGCTCTGGTCCCAGTGTGGTTGCTCTAACTCACGGATATGATGCTCCATTCATAAAATGGTATCCTAGGATAAGACGGCAATATCAATAAACCACAAATTATGCACCAAAAAAAGTGAAGCCTCTTTGGCAACTGGGAATATATCTGAGAGCTGATAGATGCCCAGATAGACCCTAGGGAAGAATTGCATTTGGGTTCAGGGACTCAGTTACCACTCCTCCTTAAACTGCCTGTCAACACTTGACCACAGAAACACAGATGATGTTCTTCAGGACTCTGGGAGCTGGTGTTCTGTCGCCTGCCTTTAATTCTGAGAGTGACTTCCCCAGATCACGCCAGGGAGTCATGCCATAATGGAATGAGAGAGTAGCGGGCCAGCACAATACACATATACACCAACGCACACACACGACTTAGGGATAAAGCAGAATTCCTTCTGGGAAGCCACACAAAGCCTCAGAGCACAGGCAGGATTTCCTCATCCACAGCCTCTGTGGAGTTGCCTCTGCACTTTGGGAGGCTTAGAAACAGTTCATTCTCTTATGAAGGAGAGGTGTTCATGAGACCCTTGGCAGCTATCGAAATCACAGATCCCCCTTTCTCCTGAAGAAGTGGTCACAGAGATCTTTCCAGGTAAACCAGCTTGCTTCAAGTCATGGCACATACACACACGACCCCCCCCCACCTCCCATTCCCCAACCACTAGTTGAATCAAACAAGCAATTGGCACCTACACCAAAGGCTGGGCCTATGAGCTGGACCAGTGACCCTTGAGACAACTTGGCATTTTACTGGGCTTGCCTTTACTCTGCCTAATAAAGGCACTCCATATGGATGGTATAATTCAAGCCACAGGGAAAGGTAACAGCAAGGAGCCCCAAGGGTACGTTGGGGTACAGGAAAGAAATATTCATATTCACATCTACTTATATTTATCATTTCCATTTTTATTTTCTATTTTTATGAATTTATAATAGTAACACTATGTGTACATATGTATGTAGTGCTACCATTATACATATAGTTTATAAACACATGAATACATACATAATGGGAGTATGTGCTCAAATATTTTTCTTTTTGAGACAGAGTCTCACTTTGTTGCCCAGGCTAGAGTGAGTGCCGTGGCATCAGCCTAGCTCACAGCAACCTCAAACTCCTGGGCTCAAGCAATCCTCCTGCCTCAGCCTCCCAAGTAGCTGGGACTACAGGCAGGCGCCACCATGCCCGGCTAGTTTTTTCTATATATATTAGTTGGCCAATTATTTTCTTTTTTATTTATAGTAGAGATGGGGTCTCACTCTTGCTCAGGCTGGTTTCGAACTCCTGACCTTGAGCAATCCACCCGCCTTGGCCTCCCAGAGAGCTAAGATTACAGGCTTGAGCCACCGCGCCCAGCCAAATATTTTTCTAATAGGGATATGTGATGAAAAAGTCTGGACACAAGAAGACACCATGGTGCTTGGGGTGTTTCGAAATAAGGTGTGGGTCCTAAATTTTCACCCCTCCATCAGAATCCCCTGTGGAGCTTACAAAACCTGCACATTCCATGACTTGAATGTCCAGGGGTGGCGTACCAGGACTCTGCATGCTTAAAGAACCTCCCAGTAATTCTGACTGCTACTGAAGTTTGGGAACCACTGCAGTAAAAGAATTCAAGAAGCGGACACGAACTAGCTGAGGTATGAAAAGGGCAGATTCAGTACAGACAGGAACACCAGAAGCCCATTTCTGAGAGGAACACAGGTAACTGGATGTATATAGGTCCTGCTGGAACCTGCTCAAGGAGGAAGAGCCACCTCCCTGTTCTTCCAGAACTCTGGCTTTATGGGTATTGAGACAATGCCTGAACTTTCCCAATTAGTTTTCCACTAAACCCTCATCACTTAAGGAAATCTGGGCATTTTCTCTCCTGACAGTTAAGGAGCAGGTGTGGGGAACTTTAGAAAATATCTTGGTCTGGCTGGGCACGGTGGCTCATGCCTGTAATCCTAGCACTCTGGGAGGCCGAGGTGGGCGGATCGCTCCAGGTGAGGAGTTCAAAACCAGCCTGAGCAAGAGCGAGACCCCATCTCTACTATAAAATAGAAAGAAATTAATAGGCCAATTAACATATATAGAAAAAATTAGCTGGGCATGGTGGCGCATGCCTGTAGTCCCAGCTACTTGGGAGGCTGAGGCAGAAGGATTGCTTGAGCCCAGGAGTTTGAGGTTGCTGTGAGCTAGGCTGACGCCACGGCACTCACTCTAGCCTGGGCAACAAAGCGAGACTCTGTTGAAAACAGAAAAGAGGTGAGGGGAGGGGAGGGGAGAGGAGGAGAGGAGAGGAGAGAAGAAGATATCTCGGTCAGCTCAGGCTGCTACAACAAAATATTGTAGACTGGATATCTTAAAATATAGACATCTATTTCTTACATTTCTGGAGGCTGAAAAGTCTGAGATCAGGGTACCAGCATGGTTGGGTTCTAGGGAGGGCCTCTCTCCATGGAGGAGAGAGATCATCTCTCTATTGTCTCTTCTTACAGGGGCACTAATTCCATTATGAGGGCCCATCCTATGACCATTAGGATGGGCCTTTATTACCTCCTAAGGGCCTCATCTGTAAATACCACCACATTGGGGATTAAGGCTTCAACATATGAATTATGGGGGACATATACATTCAGTCCATAGCAGAAACCAACAGCCCCTCAATAGAGAGAGCATGTAATCTAGGTGAACTGAAAAGACAGCTAATGTACTTTCACTAATCATGTACTTAAAGGAGTGAGGATGAGATAGGAGGAAGAGGATATATGAGCCAGACATGTCTGTAACAATTTTAAAAAGGTCCTATACTGATTGAATGTTTATTTAATCTGAAATCATGTGGGTGATTTCTAAAAAGCATAGCTTGTGAGAAGTAGAGACAGTACAGAAGGGAGAAAAAGAAAATAAAAATTAAAAAAAAAGAATTAAAAGTATAGCAAGTGAAAAAGGAGGCTGGAGAGTAGAAGCTAACATTGTCTGTGTGACCTTGGGCAATTACTGATTCTCTCTGTCCTTTAAATGATCTCTAAGTTTCTTTCTATGTTTCTAGAACCTAAGTTCGGACACAATTCTATCTCAGAGTTTCTTTAACTACACCATGCTAGTCAAGAATAAATTAAAATGTTGGCCTTTTAAATTAAAAAAAATTCAGAAGAGTCTCCTACATCTTTAAGAATTAAATATTAGGGCTAGATATAGTGAGTCACACCTGTATCCCAGCACTTAGAGAGTCCGAGGTGGGAGGATTGCTTGAGACCAGGACTTTGAGATCAGGAGTTCAAGACCAGCCAGGGCAACATTGCAGAGAGATCCGTATCTCTGCAATAAATAAAAAAAGATTAGCCGGGCATGGTGTTGCACATCTATAGTCCTAGCTATTTGAGAAGCTGAGGCAGGAACATCACTTAGAGCCCAGGAGTGTAAGGCTGTAAATGAGCTATGATCTCACTACTGCACTCCAGTCTGGGCGACAAAGTTAACTGGATCTTCATGAAGAGCAAATCTGGTTTTGTCAGCCCCATCTCTTCCCCAAACAGGGGCTTCTTGCATGGTGCCATGGAGACCTGTCTAATAGCCAACTGTTTTCCAAAGCTGAATGGAAATCCAGAAAGAGGTTAATTGCTTTCTACCTTGTGCAATGAGACTGCATTATCATTGGAATGTAAATGTTCTGTCTAATCAAAGTGACATCCTACTTTGATTTATTACTGCCTTACTTTTCTTTCAGGGTCATCCTCTATTTCTCTTTTCTCCTATTAGGAGGAAGGCAGGTTGGTGGGGTACTAGGCATTCAGCACAGAATGAAACCTGCTAATTGTTACCATCCCTGGGGACAGGGACATCCCCTGACATAATACTTCCTATGCTTCACTAAGGCAAGCTCTGTTGAACCAGGCTGGAGTGGAGTGACACTGTGTCATGTACTCCAATATAGTATTGCTAATGCCAAAAGAGAAAAGTGGGAACTGTCTCCTGAAATCTGCTGCAGGTACATGAAAAATTCCAAGGAGAACAAAAGTGACAAATCCCTGCAGTGTGTCACATTTTTATTTCCTGAAGATGTAAGGTGTCACAGCATGCTATCCATCTTTGGGGAGAGTGAATAAAACATCTCTGAGTCACCAATTTAAAGAGACTTCACTTTAAATATATAAAGTTTATCCTATGCGTTATATTACAGATTGAGCTTTCTATTTGTCCTGGAACCTAAACAACTAAAAAATTTTAAAGTATTTCTAACTTTTTAATTGAATTACCTAAAATAACTAATCATGGATTAGGTCAGCACTACAAAACACATCTTCTGGATATGTGAAAGCAGAGGTGAAAGACCCAGCTTGGTTATATGGTGGCAGAGCCTAGTGGTTAACAGTGTAGGTTCTGGAGTCAGACAATCTAGCTTCAAATTCTAGCTTTACCATTCTGTTGCTATGTGACCCCACGCTTAACCACTCTAAGCTTCAGTTTCCCCATTTGCAAAATGGGAAAAGTGGGAATACCAATAATATTTAATATTTACATGAGACCATTGTGAGCATGCCAAATAATGTATATAAAGCAATTTAGGACAGTGTATGGCACTTAAGTGAACACTCATAACTATTAATGATTACTATTCTAAAGACAACTTCTATTAATGGCTGGGAGTTAAATACTTAAAAGTTGAAACTAGTTACCTGTCTTCAAATATGCTAAAATAATAATCATTCCAGTTAGAATATTATTAATATTAAAAATATAGGGTGCTGAGTATGGTGGCACACGCTTCTAGGGAGGCTGATGCTGGAGGATGGCTTGAGCCCAGGAGTTTGAGACCAGCCAAGGTAATATAGCAAGACTCTTGCTATGTTA
>VSMD01140196.1:0-17528 GCA_008750895.1 Mirza zaza | reverse complement strand
AGGCAAATCTTACCAGTTTCCTCTCATCCTTAAAATCCTACAGTGGTTCTTCACTGACCTTAAAATTAAGTCCTACCTCACTAGGCTTCCAAGTTTAGCAGCATCGAGCTTCTGCTTTCTTCTTTTAATCCTCACCTTCCTGGCTCCATCCCTATCCCACTCTGCCCTCCAGCTATTTTAAACTTATTTCACTCCCCCAGTATATTATGCTCTCTCACCTCTGGGCTCCACACATCATCCCATCCACCAAGAAAACTTTTCTCCTGCCCTTCACCTGGATAACTCCTATTCACAGGTCAGATTTCAGCCCAGATATCACTTCCTCCTCAAAGTGTCCCTGGGCTTCAGAGTCTATGTTACTTGCTTGTCCCTCCTATGTTCTATCATAGCACCCTGTGCTTCCCACTCACCGAGCTTGTTGCACAGCAAGATCATGTTTACTATTCCATTTTGCCACCACACTGTAAGCTTCCAGAGGAGAGAGACCAGGCCTGTGTGCATCACACTCTGCTCTCAGCACAGAGTGCAATGCCTGGCACTTGTTGATAGTCAATAAAGTTTTGTCGGATGGATGGATGGACGGATGGATAGATAGATGGATGGATGGATGGATGGATGGATGGATAGATGAATGGATGGCTATATGGACGTTGTACAAATAAATTGGGAGAGAATGGAGGATTCTGGTGGGCCTTGAATGATTAAATGATTTTGAGTTCAATTTGTGACAAAACATGGAATGATGAAGTTGATAATCAAAGAATAGATACAATTGATTTTATAGGAAGGGAAGTTTGGAGAAAGAAGGAATTCAAAGATTTTATTTCACAAAAAGAGAGAGGATTTAAAAGAGGGAGGCATGAAATCAAGTGTGCAGTCTAGAAATGCTCCTTAGAAAATAGACTAATACCCGGGGGCTTTTAAGATTAGATTCAACCCAGCGTTGATCCTCAAACCAAAGATAGGCCACCCTCCTTCAGTGCCATGCAATAAACACTGGTACATGCCTCACCCGGACACACCCATAGAAAACGGGGAATGCAAAGCCTCATGGGCAGTTGGAAAATAACCCTTTCTCAGCCGGAAGAATCTTAAATTAAAAAAGAAAGAAAGAAAAGAAAACCCTTCCTACCTGAAGTGAGCCACAGTTCTTTGATTTGGGACAGAGAACTATCAAGATTCATAGTTGAATAGAAAACATAGATAGCCTTAAGCTTACTCTACCCAACTTAGCATGGCAACAAGCACCCACGCTGGGCCTCGACCAGCCTAACCCGCAAGACTGAGCCAGTCCTTCTTAACAAGATTAAAAAAGAAGGAAAAGAAAAACACAGAAATGTTACAATTGTTCTGTTATTATGTGCGTGGTAAGTGCCGTGCAGGCAGAGGAGGGACAAATTGCCCAGCCAGTTTGCAAATATTGGAAAGGTCAAAACAGTCCAATCAGCTGCCGTGAGTCGTCTCTAAATGCACTGAGCTGGCGGACTCCCGAGCCTCCCTCTGCATTCAGAGTCAAATGTTGTTTGGATTATAACAGTATTAAACTAGGACTAACATGATCCACACCATTAAGATTATTAGAAGAGTGGAAAATTGCACAACTAAACATTTTCTTCATCTTTAGAGCCTGAGGGTCATAATTTGTAGGGATCACTGTGCTGGCTTAAATACTGATTATTTACTAAGTGTTGACAGCTTCTTTAACTCTGTACAAGATGGAAAAGAAGTCTCAGTCCCTCCCAGGGGAGTGATAATATAAGTTAGGCAGGCAAAGAATCCAACATAATATAGACAAGGTGTGGCTGGAAAGTAATGACAGAGAATTTTTGAAACAAAAATACCAGAACTTACCATTCAAGAGAGCTGTTCTGCAAATCCATCACCTCAGGGCATGGTACGATTCGTTCAGAGATATGTCTATTGCTCAAACATTTTTGGAGGCCGTCTCCAAACATTGAGAGGCAGTGTGGTATCGTAAAACAAGCACAAATTTGAATTCTGACCATTACCAAGTTTCCTGATGCATCAGTTCCTCAGGTTCTTTCTCTTGTAAAATGGAGATAAGATGCCACTGTACAGTTTTTTGAGAATCAGTGAGATAACGCATTAAAAAATGCCAGTCAGCCATTATTAATGGTGTCACTGAAGTTCAGTTTTAGGTCTAAAAGACAAAGTCTTGTTAGGTTAATCATAGACTTTTTTGACCAGCAGCAGAATTAACCTGGTTTGAATACTCCTTCAGTCATCCAGTTTATTTCCTGTGTAAGTTTCTTAGGGCTGTCATAATGAAGCATCACACAGTGGGTGGTTTAAACAGCAAAAATGTATTCTCTCACAATTCCAGAGTTTAGAGATCCAAAATCAAGGTACCAATAAGGCCACCATGTTCTCTCTCTAAAAGCTTCAGGAAAGGATCATTCGTTGCCTCTTCCTGGCTCTGGTGATCGCCAGCAATGCTTTGCATTCCTTGGTTTGAAGACAGGACACTCCAATGTCTGCCTTCATCATCACCGTATGGTCTTTTCCCTGGATGTCTCTGTCTCTATGTTTCTTCTCCTCTCCTTAAAAGGACACTAGTCATAGTGGATTTAAGGCCCACCTTAATCCAGTAAGACCTCATCTTAATGAATTACATCTGCAAAAGTCCTGTGTCCAAATAAGATACATCCTGAGTTTCTGAGTGAACATGAATTTTGGGGACACTATTCAACCCAGAACAGTTTCCAAAATCATACTCTAAAAGAACAAAGAGATTTTTCATTCCTGAGGATATTATAAATAATCCAACACAGGTTTTATTAAAAAAAAAAAAAAGAAGAGTTCCAGATATAGTTTCAGATAGCAGTAGTTGGCAGCTTTATTGGAAAATATGGCTTGGCCACCATTGTGATGAATGTAAAGCCATTGTATCTGATTCTGTGTGTATTTTCTTATGATTTTTAAACTTTAGTTAAACCACTCTTTTTTTTTTTTTTTGCTCCAAATGTGGAAGGGAGAGTGTACTCATGCATGCCTATGGCTTACTTACCTCAAAGGGACTAGAAGAGCTATTCTATCCAAAAAAATAATAATAATGAAAGTAAGTATTCCTCTAAATTTTATCTAGCCAGAACAGATTCAAGCTCAGTTTACCCCCTTTTCACTTCCACAATCCTAGCTTTGTGTACCTATACCATTTTCATTTCCAGAAATATCACACATTTCTATAGATAAGTGGCATTTATACTTCTTTTGATGCACACAGAAAGTAAAGGGTGTTCTCCAGTCTCAGGTAAAATCCTTTCAGTGAGGAAGGCAGATTGCGGATGGAGACAGATGCTTAAAGAAGACTGAGATTACAACAGAGCTTTAATTTTCAAAATGATGGGAAATACTCCTGTAGCCAACATTGTAAAACCAGCTCTTAAAAAAGAAAAATAAGGCAGAGGGCAATACATGTAACCTAAACATTTGTACCCCCATAATATGCTGAAATAAAAAAAAAGAATAAGGACATAGGGTCTTGAAGGCAGTTTCCATAAGATATGAGTACATGAAGATGGAAAGAGAAACCCAGGAGAAAATTAGAACCTGGGTAAATAGAGGGTGGTCCCTTGAGGATGGGGTATACAATTTGCCTGGAGAGAGGTGGGAAGCACACTTTGGAGGGGGTGTTCAATCACGTGGGGGGCTGCTAGCCTGTGGTCCAGACCAATCTCTGAGCATCAAAGCAATGAGCTGTCTCGGCCTAAGAAGACACGGTAATCTTACTCTAGGGCAAGCCTCCCTGTCTGATGAGGTAGCTGAGTCACACACAGAAAGGCATGGATCTCACGAGGAGGGGAGTCCTCATCTGGCTCTGGGTGGCTGGAAGGGTTACAAGTATTGCTCAGATCAGCACAGGGATTCCTGGATACCCCATGCCAAAATCTAGGAAGTCCAAGGAGACTTGTTAGAGGCCCTAGTAAAGCAAACAGGTATTCTAGAAGCAGCAAGAGGGGACTGAGACGGGGTCAGGCCAACAGACCACCTCACCTTAAAGATCGAGGCACCGACTGAGTGACGTGTTGGGGAACGCTCTGCTCAAGTTTTGAGCACTGTGATCTTAACTATGGCCGATTATACAGGCTTTATCAACTTTTCTTCTCTTTTAAAGCAGTGTGTGAGAGTTCCATTTGCTCTACATGCTTGCTAGCACTTGGTATGGTCGGTCTTTTTAATTTTGGCCATCCTAATACTTGTGGAGTGGTATCTCACTGTGGTTTTAATTTGTGTTCCCCAAGGGCCAATTCAATTGAGCGTCTTTTTATTTGTTTATTTACTGTTCATAGATCTTCTTTGGTGAAGTGTCTTTAAATCTTCTGCCCATTTTTTATTGGGTTATTTATTTTCTTATTACTGAGTTTTGACAGTTCTTAATATAATTGGTCTACATGTCCTTTACCAGATACATGATTTTCAAACATTTTCTCTCAATCTGTAACTTCTTCCCTCATTCTCCTAACAATGCCTTTCAAAAACATGAGTGTTTAATTTTGCTAAAGTCCAACTTATCTTTTTTTTCTCTCTCTTTTATGGATCATGACTTTGGTGTTCTATCTAAGAAATCGTTGTCTAACCGAAGGTCATAAAAATGTTCCCCTATGTTTCCTTTTAGATAATCTCCCCATTTTAAAATGCTGGAAATAATTTTGAATTTTATGAAAGTTCTGTGTAGGCCAAATAAAACACATTTCTGGGCTCTGTCTAGCTTGTGGGCCACCAATTTATAACCTTTTACTTGTAGAATGGTCCCTCATATTTCTAATTTTATATCATACAGGCTAACAGGTCCCTGGCTTAACTTCTTTATGACACATAATCTATCACAAGAAACTGTGGTTAGTCTTGCTCAGGGTCATCTTTTGCTTATACAGAAGATCAAGACCTCCTTTTTAAAAAAGTATTAGGATATCTAGATATTTTTATTGAGTATCAAAAAAGAATAAATGATGGCCTGGTTCTCCTGAATTTGGACTTGCTTGGAGTTCTGGTCAGGTGAAAATGACATTCAGTTTAGTGAGATGTAATAACAATCCAACACAGCAGCCAACTATTGCTGAACTTAATGGAGAAAGCTGTGGAAGGAATGGGGTGAGGGGAAGGGGCAAAAGGAAACCAGAATTTTCTGTTTAAATTTTGCTTTTAGGTGTTGAGGATGCTTGCCAGTTGGGGTCCCTTATTCTTCGGTGCTATCTCAGAACTCAAAAGATGAGTTCAAAAGCACTCGTCTAATTAAATGCTCTTCTTTTAATACCAGCTCTTCAGGATAGCATTGTTAATACACTGAAAAAGATAAAATTCTGGCCCTGAGCAAATGTTAAATACATTTTTATGTAGTCAACAGAGAAAGAGTTTTCTTAGCCCCTCTGGCATTGTTCTGGAAATCCACACATGATTCAGGAAATTAGTTGTCTTGTGTCCAAACACTGCTTACAGGAACAGTTCTTTAAAATGCTATCAGACACTACTAAAATGCATAGCACCATTTTCAATGTGTGATATGTCCTGAGAGCGCTGGGGTTTAAGGATGTCACTCTGTGGATCAGCAGTTCATAGGCAAAAGAGAGCAGGACCTCAGGAGAAACTCCCCCGACCGGCCCCCCCGCAATAGGGAAAAAGCATTGCTGGACCCTCTAAAAATCACAGCATTACACTGCAAGAGCTCAAAAGAAACTAAGATAATTATTGAGCCCCAGTTCTCTGAGAAAACGTAAAACTTCTCTTCTGCTACAGCTGAGGTGCTGGTTTTGATCAACAAGCATAAACTTTCCTTAGAGACGCTGCTGCTACTCTGTTGATTGTCGCAATAATGCTTCAAAAGCAGCATTGAACTCCTGTAAACAGCCCTGTTTGGAGAAATGGACCCTCCTCTTCCAGGGCGTACATGGTATTCTCAAAGCAGAGGGATGGCTTATGCCCCCTCTGAAGCCAATCCATACTATTAGGTTTATTCTATTAAAAAAAAAAAAAAGGGGAAATCCAGAAGACCAGCCCCAAAACTTAAGTCAAACTTCCTGGGTACCACTTGGAACCTCCCCTTGTTGATTTTGATTTTGCACCAGCAATCAAGTACCTTGGTCTGTTTTGCATTTCTTTTTTTTTTTTTTTTATAAAACTGGTTAGCTCGATGAAGAAGAGCGAATCAGGATCCCTACCTCTCACCTCTCACAAAAATTCACTCAAGATGGATAACAGACTTAAATTTAAGGCATGAAACCTTAAGAATCCTAGAAGAAGATGTTGGGAAAACGCTATCAGACATTGTATTTCTTTTAGTATTTAGCATTAGTCCTTGATCAGTTCATGATAGCCTAAAAGCGACTGATTCCTACAACTAATCCAAGATAGGGCAGGTTTCAACTCTAAATAAACATGAGCTAAAAAATAATGTTCCTAGCAAACCCCATTACAGCGGAATTTGAAATAACTCTGTGGGGTCCGTCGTGTCCCTCAAAGGAAGGCTCATTGAAACAAAGGAATTTGAAATAATTTTTTCCTGAAGTGTGTGCAGAGCTGATAGTTTAGGTCAGGGGTCCTCAAACTTTTTAAACAGGGGGCCAGTTCACTGTCCCTCAGACCGTTGGAGGGCCAGACCATAGTTAAAAAAAACTATGAACAAATTCCTATGCACACCTCACCTATCTTATTTTGCAGTAAAAAAAACAAACGGGCAAAAACACCCGCATGTGGCCCGCAGGCCATAGTTTGAGGACGCCTGGTTTAGGTAGAAAAAAAATTTAACTACATTTTATTTAGTAGAAAACATCTTGCCCACCACAGAGAAAGACAGACATTCCATGTCAGTTTACTTTATAGTAAGTAGTCCTGGATGTTTTATAAAGACAGGGATTTGAATAACAGCAGCTCAGCCACTTGTCCCCTGCGTGGCCTGGAGCAAGTGTTCCGACCTCTCTGAGACTCAGCGTCCTCACAGCCAAAGGGGCTACTGACACTCAGCGAAGAGGGTGGCCGCCTTTCACTGGAAGTAAGTCGTGAATACTTAGCACATGTCCTGGCACTGCATGGGCTGCCACTGTCATCGGCGAGTCTGCCCTGTTTGGAGTGTGGAATTTTAACTGATTCAGACAGGCATTGGAACAGCACTTATCTATACATTCAAGACACAGGGTTTAGGGTCTGGGGCATTCAGAGATAAACTGGATCCTGCCCTCTGGGAGCTGGCCACTCATAAATCACTGTAAGAAAAGGCAGGACGTGATCGAGTGCTCTGGCCAAAGGACAGACCATGATCCAGACCCCAGAGCGAGCGGAAAGGTGGCCTGCTGATGGGGGAATGGACTCTGAGTTCAAATTGCTCTCTTACTGTTTACTGGCGGGGTGAAACTTCATTTCCTCAGATGCTAAATGAGAACACCCGATGCTAAATGAGAATACCATTACCCCGAGGAATGGTGGTAAGCATAAAATGAGGATACTTGTGGAATGCTGAACACAATGCCATTATTATTGTGGCTGTTATTAGTATCCTGCTAGTATTCATTTAATGAGAAAATAGTAATATTATTATAGGTATTAATATATGGCATAACACTACCAGCATATTAAAACTAGCATCTACTACATTCCTATAGTTAGCATAATTACAATGTTAATCGGTATAAAACTAACAATATAATAATACTATTTGTTACATGATAAGTGCTTCATGGGGAATTTGTCATTTGAGCTCAATCTTAAAGAACAGGAAGCATTTAAACAATATTTGGCTATTAGGTATCTAAGGAATGAAAATTGGCATTTTTATCTGATGCCTTTCCATGTTTCCAGACAGTTCTAAGTTTCATAGTCTCCAATGTATAGCATCACTTGCAGAAGGCTCTGTTGCTAAAGGGTTAAGGAAGATGAGGCCTGGAACCAAAAACTGTCAGGGATGAAGGAGACAAAGGAATGCATGTTCAGCGTGAATTCCCGGTCATTGCTTCCCCTCATTTTGTCTGACTTACCCAACCTGAAATCCCATGAGAGAGCCGGGGCAGAGCTGATCAGAGCACTCAACGCACCAGAAATATTCACTCCACAATTACTATATTATTAGTATTTATGTTGAAAACAAATTCCCCTTTGGGACTCTCACTCAACTCTATTGGCACCTGGTGGATCCTTTAATATTCAAGTTCCTCCATCTTCAAAGCCCCACATCAGAGTCTTTCCTGAAGCTGAGGACTGAATGTACTTGCACCTGGGAATTTCCCTCGTGGCCAGAAAACCCGAAGGGGGGAACGTTTCATGCTTAAAAGAAATTTTAAAGGGAGAAGATAGGGTTGGAGGGGTGGGGGAAGGGGGGGTGGGATCTTGAGGTCTAAAAACCACACATGAAGATTTAAATTAGCCCTCCTTCCCATCTCCATTGTAAACTCACAAAACTCTGTGTGTGTGTGTGTGTGTGTGTGTGTGTGTGTATGCACGTGCAATAAATCAGAGCTGCGATTTGTATTGACTTCTCAAAAATTGTTTCATGAAATTTGTTTGTAAAATAAATCTAAGGCAACTATTCTCAAACTTAAATGAGCACAAAACCCACCTGGAAAGCCACTAAAAATTTATATTTTCACCCCTAGAGAGCCTGATTCAGTAGGCCCAGGATGGAGCTCTGGAATCTTTATTCGTAACAATCATCCCAATGTCATTCTGATGCAAATGGTCCTTGAACCGCTCTGAAAAAATGTTCTTTTAAGATTTAGGTCTTCCTTTGAAACACATATTTTTTTGTGTCCTTCTATTCATTTGGGGGGAACTTTTAACTATTTTCCTCAATTTCCCCATGAATCATAAGGTTTCCGTCATTTATATAGGTGGATCTTTCTTTCTTTCTTTCTTTCTTTCTTTCTTTCTTTCTTTCTTTCTTTCTTTCTTTCTTTCTTTCTTTCTTTCTTTCTGCCTGCCTTCCTTCCTTCCTTCCTTCCTTCCTTCCTTCCTTCCTTCCTTCCTTTCCTTCTTCCTTTCTTTCCTTTCTTTCTTTTCCATTTTGGGAAACTATTTAGTCTCTGAAAGCTAAAGTGCCTTTTCCTTGAGTAGGACCCGGGAAAATATAGTAGAAACTACTTTATCCTGGACCTCTTGAGGAGTTTCTCCACCAACAGCAGTTTAAACTGAAGGAAGTCAGCTGAAGTGGATTATCGTGAGCCACCCCTTCCCTGGCTAAGTTAAAAGTCACGTGGTCTTTTGCACAGAATACATGGCCACAGGAGCAGGGTGTGTGGGGGACTCCAGGGGTTCAGATTGCTATGCACAAGTAGCCTTGTGCAAGTGCAGGGTAAACCAGAGGGACCCAGGCACCCAGTGAGGAGGCAGATAGCACAGGAGCTTGCCCTAATCCTGCCGTCCTGGGATTTGCCCTTTCCTGGCTTCCATTGGAACAGCTCAGGCGCCTGTTCTAGAGGAAGGAAACTTGATAACATGAATCACAATGTCCTTTGTGCCCTCTCCACATTTGAAGTTGAATAAACTCTGCTCGTGGTTGAGGTGGCAGCAGGACACAGGAAGGACCCTGGGCACGGGGGCTAGACCGAGGCCCATCGGAAGGAGCCCTGCTGTGGAGTGCAGGTACCCGGCGGGGGGAGAGGGATGATGAGAAAGAGGATAAAAATACAGATTCTGAACTTGGTGGCCACAATAAATATCTTCATAAGAAATTGGAAGACCAAAAATCTTTATCTGGTAAAGTCACAAAGCTGTTAAATAATGGTTAATACCCTAACTCCACAACTAAGAGGCTGTGCATCCTAGTGTTCTAACAACTCTGGATTTTGGTTTCTTCTTCTGTGAAATAAAAGCATTGGAGCTGATGGTTTCTATGACCCCTTCCAGCGCTGACATCCTAAGAATGAATTATTTTGTCCAAGGTATCCTTGAGGGGTTTCTTAGGATCTGCTATAACTACCTTTAGAAGCTGAAAAGTTGGTTATCTATTATTACTGTGTAACAAACTACCCCAAAGCTTACTGGCTTAAAGCAACCATTTTATTTTGCTCACAATTTTGTGGGTCAAGAATTTAGGAAGGGTTCAGCTGGGTGATTCATCTCTGATCCTTGGTGTCAGCTGTAGTAGCTGGGGATGGAGGATCCATTTCTGAGATTCTGGACGGCTTCTTCACTCGTGTATCTGGTGCTACAGTCTCTCTCTCTCTCTCTCTCTCTCTCCCCCCCTTTCTCTCTCTCTCTCTCTCTCTCCAGGGCCCCTCCATGTGGTTTGATCTTCTCATAGCACAGCAGCCTCAGTGTAGTTGGGTTTCTAGCACACAGCCTCAGTGTTCCAATAGATCTAAGTGAAAGCTGCTGTTTCTCTTAAAGGTTAGGCCCAGAGCTAGCATAGCACTGCTTTCAGTGTATTTTGTTAATCAAAACACCACAAGCCAACCCAGATTCAAGTAGAGAAAAACTAGAACCCACTGCTCCATGGAAGAAATGTCAGGAAATTTCCAGCCATCCTTAATCTGCCATAGTTAGCATTTAAATAGAAAACAGAAATTGATTCCAGTATCCCTAAATCTACCAACACTGATAATTTTTTTAACGTGTAGTTTTTTTTTTTTCCCTACAAAATTCTAAAGATTCAGCCATCTTAAAACAATTAAAATTTTCGATATCCCGTGGTTGTTCTATGGCCTCTGTTCTCCATATCCAGACAAGAAGCTGATGGCTAAGAAGCTGATGGCTAAGAAAGACACTGTAAACAGATCAAAAGCTGTTTTGAAATAGAAACTGATAGTTGTTTAAAAAATAGAGAGAAAGAAAGAAGAAAGAAAGAAAACTCATTTTCATATAATTGACTTTATCTTTGAAAATGCTGAGTCCTGGGCTGTTTCAGAAAGAGGGGCTGTGGTAAGCACTAAGAAGTCGCCAGTAACTCTGTCTACAAAGCATTGTCACTGTGGGCCAGGAGATAAGCTCATTGTTCAATGCTCTGCTTATGGTATTCAGAGTGGCCCTTGCAGTCCACACACAAACCGTTCTTTGTTGCTCTGGCTGCAGCAAATTCTTTACCATGAATAATCTACTACAACAAATGCTCCCTTGAGTTCTGTCTCAGTTCTTGAGAGTATTTGGGCTCCCTAGAGAAAAGAAATCAGTGCTCAAAAGGAATTAAATGCTAGAAAAGCTTTCTTTAAATATTGCTACAGAGAAGAAATGGAATAGAGCAATTCGTCCTACAAGTACCACAAAAGGAATATGTGAATGAATTTGGGACACACGCAGACACAAAGCACTATAGCAACAGGAAGGCAGCGTGGTGGGGTCCTGAGGCACCTGGGCTCGGGAGCCACCTCGTCTGGGTTTGCATGAGAGCCTCATCATGGCCCATCATTCGGTCCTCATAGATGAGGAAAAGACCACAGTAGAAACAGCCGCCTGCTGGCTGGAGGGTTAAGCGAGATGATCTCTGCAAAGTGCTCAGCATGCACTAAGCACTTGATGCGTGGTAGCTGCTATTATTATTACCATTATTACCACATCACGGACTCACGCTGCTCTTCAGATGTGCAAAGAAAATCTCGTTTCTTATTTTTTTCATTGTTGATATACTATTCCTCAGGAGTCCCCCACTACTGTCAGTAGTTGGCAAGGAAAGATTTAAAATATGTCCATTCATATTACCTCAATCTCTTCTGGTTTGAATGCTTTTTTAGCATTTTCTAGCATTTAATTCCTTTTGAGCACTGATTTCTTTTCTCTAGCGGGGGATGATTCCATCTCGTTTAAGTCATGTAGATGTTCTCCTCTTCCCTCTGCTTCTCACCAAAAAAAATGGAGTTGGCAGGTTTAATTGGGAGGTGAGGGCCTGGGAATCCTCCCCTGGTTCTTGCTTATCTCTGCAGTGGGTGCCTTCATCCTCGACTGGCATTGACGAGGCTGATGACCATAGACCCAGCCACCTGCTTCCAGACCCCTGCAGTGTCACTGGCCTTCCCCACACCTCCGAGTCCCGTCATCAGGGCATGCTGGAACTTTGCGACTCCTGCCCACCATATGTAGGCTGTAGGGGGCCAGAAGCCCTGTCTCAGGCTCATCTACCCACAAGCTACCCTGCCACTGTCACTCCGGCACTGAGCCAAATGCTGGGTTTCTCCTGGGACAATGGTTCCAATGGGGGAATTTTGCCTCCAGGAGACATTTGGCAGCATCGGAAGGCTTCTTTGGTTAACACAACTGGAGAGGTACCGCTAGCCAGAGGTGCTGATGAACATCCCACAATGCTCGGGATGGACGGCCAACAACAAAGGAACTGTCTGGCTCAAGATGTCAACAGTGCTGAGGTTGAGAAAAATCTGTCCTAGAGGCTCACAGCACACCCCAGGCCACACCAGATCTAGCAGGCCACTAGATTCAAGATTCTCTCTTCTCCTTAAACCTATAATTTCTAGATGTTTCTGCCACACATCAGTGCTCCCTCTCCGGCCAGCCGAGGGAGCCACCTTGAGACTGGAGGAAGTGGGGTCATTAGGACATGGGCAACCCACCACCCTGCCCTTCCTGTGCCTCTCCCTTTCTCACCCTCCACTGAGGACAGACACGGTGGGCGCTCCCGGTCTTTCCTATGGGACAGATATTTCTCCAACATCATTGCTCCTTCTCCTTTCCAAGGTGTCATCTGCCCTGGGGCCTCCTCTGGGACCCAAATGGTAGGCTGAGTGCAGGGTGAGAGGCTGACATCACTGAGGGAAGACAAACCGAGAGATATTTTTAAAGTACCTTATTATACTTTTATTACTATTAATAAATATTATATAACCAGCTACTTTCCTTGTGCCAGGCATAAGACTTGATAAAATATGCATTGAATTGGAATTACTTACACTATAAAGAATTTATTACTACTCCAAAAACCAACGCAGTGTATTGTTTCTGGATTTTTCCCCCCTACATGGCTTTCTCTCTAATACTGTTAGGCTGATCCCTGAAGTTCTACACTGACCAAAATAAGCCCTATTCGTAGGCCACATTCTTGCCTCTTGCCACCTCTGAATCACCAGGGCCTACGCTCTGCTCTCTGGGCATTGGCTGTGCTGGTGGCGCATGGACCCTTTGCCCCAGGCCAACAAGCTGCCTGACTAAGGCGCAGCTCATGACCCAGCAGAGCAGGGTGATGACAAGCACAGCTCTGGAGTGGGGCTGCTGCGGAGGTGGAAATGCAGCTACAACATTTGCTGGAGGCGGGACTGGGGGTCAGTTACGTCCTCTCCCTGAACCTCAGTGTCCTTAACTGGGACCTGGAGATGATGACAGATTGTGTCAACCATAGAGGATGTCTTAGTTGCTTGGGCTGCTTTAACACAATACCACAGACTGGGTGTCTTAAACAACAGAAATTTATTTTCTCGCTGTTCTGGAGGCTAGAAGTCCAAGATGAAGGTGCCAGCAGGGTGGGTTTCTGGCAAGGGCCCCTCTCCTTGGCCCGTAGATGGCTGCCTGCTCCCTGTGCCCACACACGGCCTTTACTCTGTGCAAACTCGGTGAGAGAAAGCTCTCCCATCTCCACCTCCTCCTTTTATAAGGCCACCAATCCCGTGAAATTAGGGCCCCACCCTTATGACTTCATTTAACCATAATTACTTCTGAAAGACCCTATCTCCAAACATAGTCACATTGGAGGTTAGAGTTTTACCATGAATTTGGGGGAGGAGGAACAATTCAGTCCATAGCATAGGTTTTCTTTTAAAATTATATCACCCATGTAAGTATTTGAATCTAGTAAGCACTCAATAATTATTATTATAACTGTTGTTAGAAGTGCACTGCACCATCTAAATCAGGACAGCCAGCCCTGTTGCTTAATATGCATTATAAAAGGAGCTTACTAAGTAGGGACCAGGCAAGGAAGACACAGTGCAAGCATGTAGTATCAGACCCAGACAGCCAGGCCCCAGAAGTACCCCGGGAAGTTGCCATATTTGGCAGGAAGGAAGGGGTAGGTACCTTATAAAGCGGACCAGGTCACCAATGCTGAAAGGAAACAGACTTTATTGATTTATTCCACAGACATAATAGCAGCTGCCATTTATTCAACACTTCTCATGTGCTGAACACTTTATGTAAATTCTCTCTCAAACTCTCTCCCAACAACCTCAACAGATGGGGAAACTGAGACTCGGAGAAATTAAATGGCCTTGCCAAATTACACAGTTATCAAGTAGCAGTAACTTTACTCAGTTCCAAGACTGTTGGATCCCAAAGTCATGCGCTTTCATCACATTTATGAGCTCAGTGCTGTGGACATAGAGATTGGAATGTGTGGTCCATCCTCCAGAGTCATTTATTAATTACAAAGAGGAGATGGTATCTAGCAACATGGTGTCACATACAGAATCAGCTCTTGTAGCATTTTGAAGGGGCTAGAATGATTACCCATTTTCCCGTCAACATATTGGGCTGGGAATTGGTACGTAAACTGGGGAGATGAGGGGATTAAGACATTGCATCAGTTGGCTATTGCTGTGTAACAAGCAATTCACTCCAAACTTCGATGGATTAAAACAATGATCGTTTACTCTTGCTCACAGGTCTGTAGGTCAGCTGCCTACTGGCTCGTCTAGGCTGTGCTCAGCTAGGTGGCTCTACCCCAAGCTATAAATCCGGCCACACTTGGCTCCATGCTGTGGGCTCCCTGTGTATTCCCCTGGACCTCAGGCTGAGAAAAAGAAGCTACCTGAAGAGCTCTTCTCATGGAGGCAGGAGAAGAGATGCCTCTTATGGCCCAAGCGCAGAACTGGCACGTGGTCACTGCCACGCACACTCCACTGGCCACAGCAAGTCCCAAGCCCGTGGGAAAATTGACTCTTCCTTTTGTGGGAGGTGCTGCAATGTCACAGGGCACAGGGTGTGAATAAAGGTACAGCAAAGAATTGAGGCCAATAATTCCATCTGCCAAAGACATTTTCTGATTTGGAGGGGTGGTTAGCATAGAGAGGCTGGAATAGAAGGAGAAGGAGCTGTAATAGCCCACTAACGTTCAAAAGATTTGCCAGGAAGGGCTTTGCCTATGAATAAAACACCACATTTTCTCATTTCTCCAACAAAGATAATGAAAGGCAAACCCTCCCACCCTCCCACTTTGCTCTTCTTTTTCCTTAAAAAAGTACACAAAATTGTAGCATGCCAAAATATTAGGCAAGTCTGGCTAAAAGAGAGAGCTCCCTCCAGTTTCAAGTTTTAGCCATCTTCTAAAAGTAGTGTTTGGGAAATTTCAGTGAAAAATGCATCCCTCTGCCTTTGGGTCTCGGAGTCCCCATTTGGTGTCTTATCTACACCTCTGTAATCTACAAACACAGACACCGGCTTAACTGCTTGACAAATAGGAACAAGGGTCCTAATAAAACAGAAAAGGAAAACCCCTGGAAACATAAATTGGAATGAACTGGGGTCAGATTTTATTCCAGAAAGTCAGGGCATGCCTCTAGCAGTGTCACGTCACTGGATATAGCTGTACTTACCTTTTGTTGTGTTGGCTCAGCAGTTCTAATGATGCAGTTGTTTTCGAATCCAGAAAACACAGTTCCAGTGGAAAATGGGATTGGTCTGTCTTTTCACTAGAGATCTCCCTGCTAACATTTTCTCTTCTGTCTTATTGAGACAAGTGCCAATCATTTCAGTTCTCAAGCAGCAAGGAAACCAGATGAGTTCTTTCTTGGCCTCTCTGCAGCATCTGGGTAACCTTCCTGCTCCTGATCTCTTATGAACTATAGGAAAATTCTTCATGTATCTTGGTGCACAGGTCAGTCTCCAACTGCCTTCTTGCCCCTAAACTATAGGGCCTGCAGTTTATAGTGCAGCCCTGCCTTTCAATCAGCAAATAGTTACAGATCTCCTCTGGTGTGCCTAGCATCGTTGCCAGGCAATGGAGGGTAGCAAAGGAAGAAAAAATGTATGTTCTCTGCACAGAAAGCAGCACTATCTATCCAATCAGTAGGTTCAGAGCTTTAGTGGCTTTAGCTGCACTACAACTGGGGAACTGGGGGTTAAAACTTTCGAGCTTTGCTTCTAAACACACAGACCCAAATCAGATAAGATAACTAATTTAGAAGCAATTACAATGCAGTTTATCCTATTCTTTTGCCAAAGAGCACCTTATCTAAGCTTGCTTTCCTTTTTACTTTTCCTTTTAAGTCTCAAAAATATCTCCTTCTGGGTCACGAAAAAGAAGCAGCAAAGACTACGCATATTGAAAATGGGGGTCATGACTGCATTGGGTGCCCGCATTGTGCTGAAGACAGAATTTGGATCCAACACCCACCAGGTCTCTGAGTTTGATGGACTCACTCAAGTATGCCTGACCAACCTCACACTCTGGTAGGGATTTTTTTTTTTTCCATGAACATATGGATTGTGTTAGTGCTTAGGAGGCAGTTAAGTTAAAAAAGAAAAAAAGAAAACAAAGTTAAAGTTAAGTAAGGTACAGTACTTTTTATTATATCAAGGCCTAGTTCCGTTTTTGTTGTTTTTTTTTTTGTTGTTTTGTTTTTTTTTTTTTTTTTGGCACTATTTAATACACTATCCCTGGTTACTTAAACTAAATAATTTTTTAAGATAAATAAATAAGCACTGCTCTCTAATGCAGTGGTCCTCATACTCTTGGGTGTATAAGTATCACCTTGGGAATTTGTTAAAAATCTAGATTTCAATACATTAGGCCTAGAGACTAGCCCAGAAATCTCCTTTTTAATCCTCTCCTCCAAAAGATGTGGTTTAAAAACAAGACTTTCAAAACCACTGGTCTAAATACCTTTCTGATTGTCTTTGGTTTGCTCTTCATCACTTGTATTATGGTCTATTTCTGACTGTACCACCAAGTGACAGTGCATTGCCTATTTCTGCTTTTCAGAAAGCATTTGCTTCTCCCTGGCTATGTTTATTTGTCATGAGTCTCAGAGGAGAGGGATCTCACCTGAGTTGTTAGAGAAGAAAACTTGAGCCACTTTGTCCTAGGACTCAGAGCAAATCACTGGAGACAGCTAGACCAGTGCTTCTGAATCCGGAGTGATTTTGCCTTCTACATTTAACAATGTCTGGAGACATTTTTGGTTATCACAATGCAGGGGGAGGAGGAGGAAGGAGGAAGGGTGCTACCACACCTGGTAGGTAGAGACAGGGATGCTGTTAAACGTTCTGCCATGCACAGAACAGCCCTCCACCGCAAGGGGACCTCCGGCACAAATGTCAGCCATGCCTAGGTTGAGTAATCCTGCTTTATGCCTAGCTATTCCTTGAAGGGAACTTGGAGAGTTCATGCTCCCATTTCCATGTACCCAAAAGGTATATTGAGCCCAGATGGTGCAGGGTCTTGAGTGCCATTCTTAGGTGTGTAGACACTGTTCCATATTTAGTAAACTTAGAAGAATAAGAAAAAATCTTGCAAAACAATTAGCCCAGAGGAATAATGATAACCAATGCAAAATAAATAGTAGACACATGCATGTTGAATTTTGACACCAAGGAAACCACGTCATAGTGGATCAGCATCTCTATCTAATTGATTTTAGCAAAAAAAAAAA
>VSMD01140192.1:0-48883 GCA_008750895.1 Mirza zaza | reverse complement strand
TGCAGGAGGGAAGGGCAGGTGCAGGAGGGAAGGGCAGGTGCAGGAGGGAAGGGCAGGTGCAGGAGGGCAGGGCGGCAGGAGCCCCAGATGGGCTCTGTGACCCTGTGCTGCCCCCACATTGCGGACACACCCCGTGTCCCCTCCTTATCTGTCCCGTGGTCTCAAGCGGGCCATCACCGGGAACCGGACCCCAGGGCCCTGGTGAAGACTGCGGCATCGAGTCCGCACTCCGGTGGAGAGGGAGAGGCAGGTTGATCCAGAAAGGTGCCCACACAGCCCCAGAATCTGCGTCCCAGCGGCGGAAGCCCATCTTGAAGATAATTAACATCAGCCCTTCAGATCAGTCGCCCCGGCTTCCCCCCAGCACAAGCTCAGCAGGACTCTGCAAACGCCGCGTTCTGGCTCCCTCTGCACCAGGTTGCGAGGAGCCTGGGGGTAGGGGGCGTGAGGAGCGTGGGGAGGGCTGCCCAGGGCCACGTGGCGTCGGAGAGCTGTTTGCACGGACGCCGGACTGAGGCCCCAGAAGTGCACATGGAACTGTGGCTGTGGTCAATCTGGAAAAGTCTTTGGTTTGGAGCAGGGGTCCTCAAACTACGGCCCGCAGGCCACATGCGGCCCACTGAGGACATTTATCTGGCCTGCTGGGTGTTTTTGCCGGGCCGCTGCCTGTCCTGCTCAGCAGCCAACTCGTCCCGAGACCACAGTGCACATGTGTGGAATGTGCGCCGCACTCTCCAGTGGCCCTCCAACGGTCTGAGGGACAGTGAAGTGGCCCCATGTTTAAAAAGTCTGAGGAGCCCTGGTTTGGAGGAAGGGTTGCCTGTGGCTGTGTCATGGGCATCCGGAACCGGTTTGTGGAAGCTCCACCGGCCCGCATTGGCCCTCCATTGCTGGACCACGTAGAGGATGGGGGGACAGGTGTGCCCGAGAGCCACCCAGGTGGTACCCTCGTGCCAACCAACACGGGTACACGCTTGGGGAGGTACCACCTCTTTGCTGAGATTCGGGCTGTGCGGTAACACAGCTGGGGGGCACAAGTGGGGGGCCGAGCCCCCAATGCCGTGTGTTCCAGAGATGCCCTTTCCCTGTGGGCATGGGGAAGTCTTTGGGGAAGGCTGCCTTCTGGGCCACCGGTTTGCACCAACAGCAAGCGTCCAAGTGCCTCTCGTGCAAAGTTTGCTCCAGCTGATGGGACCGTCTGTCTGCGCCCATCGGCCGGTGGCACGGCAGCCCAGAAGAAACCAAATGCACGTGGCCAGGTGTGTCTACACCAACCCAGGGCACATGTCTGAGGACCCAGCAGGGCCTCGTGTTTCGCTTGCTCCTGCTATGCGCGAGTTTAATCTTTCTGGAACCTTCCTGGGGTGCCTCGGTGCTGTTGGGTTCGAGGAAGGAGAAGCGAAATTTGGAGGTGAGAAAGGAAAGCGATGAGACCTGCCTGGTAGAGCTCCCATTGCCGGGGCCTCAGAGTTTGGAAAATGGGAAGAGGGGGGACGCTGTCCTTAGAAGGAGAGCCCCACCCCCGCCCCCACCCCACTGCAGCAATAGACCCCACACGTACAGGAAGGTGCGTTTATTCGCGCAGCAAGCACTGACTCTGCTCAGTGGGTGTCGAGCCCTGTGCCAGCTGATGGGCACCCCGAGACCAAAGGGCGCCCTTTTCCACCGACCCTCGGGGAGCCCTGGTCCAGGACGTGCCGTCCAGTAGGGCAGTGCGAGCCGCCCAGCACCCCAGGTGCAGCCGCAGGTGCTGTCAGCCGGGTGCACACCCGGATTTCACAGACTCCGTACAAAGGAAGAAATGAGAACTGTCTCGTCCGTGGTTCTTGTATTGATTACGTGACAGCCTGACAATGCTTAGGATATATTGGGTTAAACGAAATAAAGCAACCTCAATTTCACCTGTTTCCTTTTGCTTTTTAAATTTTCTAGTAAATACTAGCAATGCTATCTGTCAATGATTGCAGGTGCCTGGTGGCACGGTACTGAGAGTCAGCAGTGCCCACAGAGGCATTTGGGAAGTGCAGTGGGAGCCAGGGGCAGGGCGCCTGGGGCCGGGGACAGGGCTGGGGCTCCTGGTTCTGTTGGAAGCTGATGGGGAAACTCCCTGCTCTCACGAAGCATCTAGAACACCCACCTCGCCGCCTGGCAGAGCTGGAGCCCAGCCACCCCCAGCCCCTTGCCCAAGCTCCCCCCGCACACGGAGCAACCCCCGCCTCTGTGCAGAGCAGCCTGGCGTCCGGCTCGGCATGGGCATGGAGGAGAGGCTTCCCTCAGGCCAGGGGGGCTCCAGCCAGCGCCGGTCGGGGTGGAGTGGCCCTGCCGCGCTCCCCCGGGGCCAGGCGCTGGGGCCACCAGGTCTGGGGTCGGCGCGGCCGGCTGGACATGGGCCCCTCATTGTGGATGCGCGGCCCGTCAGCCGCCATCGCAGGAGCCCCGGATAAAGTGTTCCCGTGAAGAAGATAATTGAAAATCAAAAAAGACTTTGTTAATTTGATTAGGCAGAGCCGTAGTTGAATTGTTCTTCATCAAAAGAGATTTAATTTTGACATGCAATTAAATCCTCCCGCTGTAAGATCTGCCCCGTGTGCGGCAGATGGGCTTGGCAGGCCGGGGGAGGGGCGGGAGGGGGGAGAGGGGTTGGGGGGGAGGGATGCTGAGAACTCGGGGAAGGGTGGGGACGAGGGCAGCGGGGCCGTGGAACGGGAAGAAGGGGCTGCAGTGGACAGAGGTGACAGGCAGCAGAGGCGCCTGGGGATGGAGGGGAGGATTGGACAGGGCCGCAGAACCCAGAACAGGGGACAGAGCAGGGCACACAGGGGACAGCATGGGCAGGAGACGTTCCACCAGGCTGCCGGAAGGTTCCAGGAGGCTCACCCGGGCATGTGCTGGCTGCAGGCCGGCTGTGTTTCTTGTGTGGGTGAACACAGGGAGTCGGTCACACGGGGGGCCAGGGTGGCTCCGGGGTGGCCTGACCTCCTGAAATCCCCGGTGTCGGCCCTGGGCCTGGACGTTGGTGAGAAAGGAACGTGTCTTGGGGCGAGCAGATGGCCAGTCTGGGATTGAGGGGGCTGAGCTGGGTGGCCCCCACCCACAGGGCTGCCTGGCCGTGCAGTCTGGCCCGAGAAGCCAAGCCAGGCCGACACCCACCCGCCACCCACCCACCACCCACCCAAAGGCAGGTGCTGTGCCCCCCAGCTAAGGTGAGAGTGGCTCCTGCTTAAAGAGTCATCCACCTCGGTGCAGAAAATCTGGAAACTGGGAAAAGTGTGGAGAAGCAAGAAGCTCCCTTGGGTGAATCAGGGCGGATCATAAAATAACAGAAGACAAAGGAGGGGGCGGATCGGGACAAGTGCCTTTGACTGCTCACGGAGGAGAGTTCTGTGGCTCTCAGACTTAGGCAGATCATTCCGGAAGCTTGTCCCCGGGACGGAGGAGTGGGAGTTAGGACTTTGGCTGTGGCCCACGGCCTGCAGGCCCATCCCAGCCACGGGGAGGGAAGCGGGCCCGCCCGCCCTGGTGGAGCCGACTGGGCACCAGCAAACAGGCGAAGACACACAAGACACACGGCTGAGTCGCCTGGCACCTGCCGTGGAAGGGGCCATTGTCATTCGGTGCTGGGATGGCGGCCGGAGCGGGCGACGGTGGCGGGTTCGGGGAGGATGATCTGGGCAGGGCGGGCGTGCTCCGTGGGGAAGGGTGGCTTGTGCTTCGGAGACGGGAGAGACACGGGCAGGGGCGGGCACCGGGGCCAGAGGGCTGGAAATGGCTGGGCACCGACTGTGTGCCGGGCACCTCGGGGTGTTCCAGGTGTGCTGCGTGAGCACTGGGGTCCACGGCAGCGTCTCGGGGTGAGAAGCTCCCTCCCAGAGTCCGACCCGGGCTAGGGTGTGGAGCCCAGCACCCTCTCCCTCCTCCCGAGGCCTGGGCAGCCTGGATGGGGACTGGGCCCCGGGGCAGTGGCGGCAGAGGCCGAGCAGGTGCCCGACGCCCCTGTCATGCTGTGCGGCTGTCCGTCGGGGGAGAAGCCGGGCTCCCCTTCGGCGTGCCGGCGGGGAAAGGGTCGGCCCGACAAGGCCAAGATCAATGCGCTGTAATTAGCAAATGTTATCAATTAGGCCCCTGTCGAGAAACTCGGGGTAATCGTGTAAAGTAGCCGCATTAACACGAGAACCTGGCCAGGAGGGGCTGCGGAGAAGAGGGCCGCAGGGGGGGGGGGTGGGAGGAGGAGGTTTCTCCTCCCAGGTCCCTGCACGACCTGGCTTCCGGAAGCAGCTCCGTCCAGGGCTCGGCCCGCGAACCCCAGTCCTGCCTCGGCTTCCCAGGGGCCACATGCCGCCCGCCTGGCACATTTACCAGGCCCGCTGGGTGTTTTTGCCGCCGCTGCCTGTCCTGCTTAGCTTAGCAGCCGACTCGTCCGCGGCCCGCAGCGTGCACTCCCCAACGGTCTGGGGGACAGTGAACTGGCCCCCCGATTAAAAAGTTTGAGGACCCCTGGGCTTGGCAAATGCAGTGTGTTCATCTTAGTGCTCCAGTCGGATTGTTTTAATACATCCTCCACCTGTTCTTGGGAGAAAAATTATGTCTGGGGCAGGCCTCCGTCCAAGGCATGCATCGCCAAAGCGCCATCTCCCCGCGTGAGCCTGCTCTGTCCGCGCTGGGAAGGGCGTCGACAGCTCCGTCCCTGCGTCTTGGTGGTGGCAGATGCTGAGCCCCACGGGCAGGCGTGACGCTTGCGGGGAGCTGGGCTCGGTGGAGGCCCCGCCCCGGGAGACAGGTGTGCGCACGGCGGCCCTCCCGGCCTCCTCCCTCTGTCAGACAACAGGAAGGTACATTTACTGACTGCAGGGTGCACAGTGGGCATATTAGTATTATGTATTAAAATACTTCCCCCGACCTAAAAGTGCGTTTCTGTCTTCTGGTTTTAAAACAAGTCGAAGCACCTGCGTGGGTGCCGTCCCCGCCCTCCCGCAGGGCACTGGGAGTTTCCCGGGGACAAAGCCCAGCACACGCTGCGGTTTCTTTCAGCCTGTCGGAAAAACGAGACAGACCGCCCCGCACTCCGTCCAGGAGCTGCCTGCAGGGAGCAGTGGGTTTCCCGTCTGGGGGTGTTGTCAGGAGTGGGGGTGCCTGGCTCGAGGTGTTGGGGGGCCGAGGAAAGAGGAATGGGGGCTCCAGGGTGCTAGGGGCTCCCCCCAACCACCGCTCAGGGTCCAGGGAAGAGAAAGTGGACGTGAGACCCTAACTGTCCTGTGCTCCGGCTGTCCCCTCGGTGGGGGGACAGAGAAGCAGAACAGGTGTAAGCAAAGCCCCTGTCCCCATCTGAGCCTCGCCTCCCTCCTGCTGAAGACCGGACGAGCCGGGAGCCCTGGGGTGAGACGCGGGGGCGGGGGGTTGGACCAGGGCCGTGGTGAGTGGCGGAGCCAGTCCGTGGAATATTCTGGCTCTGACACTGTGCTGGGAGGAATTCAGCCGGGCACTCGGCTGTGTGTGTGTGTCGGTGTGTGTGCTGGCGGTTCCTGCCGCCCTGGGCCTGCCCGTTCTGCGTTCCGGTCGCCCCGGTTTCCCCAGCGTCCGCCGGCCGAGAGGGTCATGCTGGAGCCCGGCCGTCCACCTCTGCGGTCCACGCACACGCCTCGCTGGCCCGCCTGAGCCTCGGCGCCTGGGAGGGAGGGCGGCTTCCGGAACGGAGACTGGCTCTCTCTTACCTCCCAAGCGTGAGCTGAAACCAAACGTGGCGTAGAGCTCCCATCCCCACCCGGCGGGAAGTCCCCAGGGTTAGTGGACGGAGACAAAACCAGTGGACGTGGCTCCCGGCCCAGGGGAGAGAGAGGGAAGGTGTGTTTGCCTGGCGGGGGGGCGGGGGGAGGCTGGGTCCTGGGGCGCTCGGACTCCGCATTGGGGTGCAAACAGGATAAGAACCACATCGGCATTTCCTGAGCACTTGCCATGTGTGGGCATGGATCTGAGCGTTCTACATACAGAAACTCGCTAAATCCTCAGCACCACGCCATGAGGGGAGCACAGCTATTACACTGCCTTATAGCTGAGGAAACCAAGGCACAGAGAGGTCAAGGAACTTGCCTGAGGCCACACAGCTGGTATGGGGCAGAGGAACCCAGGCGTCTGGCAGCAGAGTCAGGCTCACCATGTTGGGGGACCAGATGGGGGATGGGTGTCCTGTGGCCTGGGACTCGGTGGCCCTGTTCTGAGGAGGGTGTCACCCCAGGCGCTAAGTTGTGTCAGATTGTGCCCCCCATGGCTTCCAAGGGGGACCCGAAACCCTGCCCACCACACTCCCATCACTGCACCCACGTACCCAAGTCAGCCGGGCCACCCTGAAGCTCTGGCACCTGCCCGCTCCAGCCTGGGCTGACAGCTCCCCAGAACTCGGTGCCCCGTACCCAGCACCAGCACCTGGTCCTGCTTCTGGGGGCTCCCCGTGGTCTGAGACCTTGTGTCTGAGTGTCCCCAGCACCCCCAAGTACACACACCATAACCACCCCTAGCACGTAAGAGCTCCGTTGTCACTTGGTGTGTGTGCACGCGTGTGGGTGCGTGTGTGTTCTGTCTCCCTACCTGGACCGGCTGCTTCTCCGAGGCGGGGCCCAGAGCTCCTCCCTCCACCCCCAGCCTTCCATGGCCCTCTGCAGAGTGGGCTGATGGATGATCGAGGCTTGCTTATCGACTGACTGCCCGGAAATTATTTTCCTTCACCCATCCCTGGAATCTCCTCGAGGAAAACTTGTCTTGACCGAATGGCCGGGGTCTAGAGGGCTGTGTCCTGGCCCCCGGGGATGACACATTGCTGCAGGGACACGAGCGTGTCTCAGTGGCGTGGAGCTGGCGTGCCGGCTCCCAGGGAGACCAGGGGCTGGGTGCCCGGCAAGGGGAGGAGGAGAGTGGGGCCCTCGGGCTGCAGAGCTGCGGAGTGCGAGCTGGGAGCCGGGCAGAGGGGGCCGGGGCAGGGCCGGGGCAGGTAGGAGAGAGAGGGAGGAGGTAGCTTAGGGCTCTTGAGCAAAGGAGGCCCCGGGCAGAGAGGAGCAGAGCTGTTGAATGTTGTATGTAAACAGAGTTTCTTTAAATCAAATCATATTTTAAGTGCACTGGGGGAGGCTCAGTCTATAAAAAATCTTGCCAGAAATCTTTTCCAAAAAAACAACACTTTTTTGCATTTTGCCAAATGCAAAACATCATTCTTTAACTCATCTGTTTCGATATGGCTTGTTCTAAGAGCAGGATGCACCTACATAGGTGTAAAAACAAGAAAAGCCTGCAACCCGTGATGGAAGCCGTGAGCGCGTGCATGTGCGTGTGGGCACACAGGCGTGCCAGCCCTGCTCGGGCAGACGCGGTGCAGCCGGCCCTCGCGTTTTCCCGTCGCTCCAGTTCAATTTAAATTAAAGCGAACGTTGAAAAACCCTCGCTTTCAGTTTTCATTCGCTGGTCCTAAGTCTTCTGCAGCAACTCATTAGCTTAATGGGTTTTCTTAATTCTTGTCTATTAGCAAACCTTGTTTCTGCGTGGAGAGCCGTCCTGTCTAGCAGAGAAGGGCTTGGCATCGTTCTGCCTGGACGTGGCAGCCTGTCCCACACTGTACCCCCTACACCCGCCCCCTGGCCGGGAAACCCCTCCGTGGGAAGGTGGCCCCTAGCCCCGCGAGGCCTGGCCCCTGCCCTGTCCCTCACGCCCGCTGCCCTCCCGAGACCCTTCCCTCCCTGGAACCTGCTGCCTATGGCGGAATCGGCCCCACCCCAAGCTTTAAGCACTCTCCGCAGAGCTGCGGCGCAGATGAAAGAGCTGCTATGTGCAAACCCGGTTCCCCGGAGAAAGGAAGGGGGCAGGCGCCCCCCAGGTGGGTCCTCACAGGGCGACCTGCGGGCTGCTGGGCAGGCAGTGGCCGGGGAAGCCAGCGCGTGGAACTCGCACAGGTACACTGCCCCGGCGCCCTCGGGCGGCCAGTGCGCCGGAGAAACCCCGAGACAGATTCAGGCCAGCTCGGCGTCCGTCCTAGAATGGAGGACTCGTTTAGTGCCCGACTGTTTGTTGAGCTGGGCGCCCTCCCGGCCCCTCCGGCCATTTCACGGAAACCTCCGGAGCGGCTGCTTGATGAAACGCCTTCCAAACAGATGCAGAGGCTGGCCCTGCCGTCTGGCTCCGGGCCCGGGCTCGTCCTATGCTCCCACAGGTAGCCCTGCTCGGAGCTCTGCTTTCTCCAAATGGAAACTGTGGGGTGTTGGCCAGGTCCCTGGGGTACTGGTGGTGAGAGCAGGCGTGGCCGTGGGGCGTGAGGACGGAGGGAAGAACTTGGGGTTGCGGGGCTACGCCCACCCTGCCCCGTAACTGGAGCTTTCCTCACAAGGGGCGGGACAGGCGTCCGGTGAGCCTGCCACGTGCGCTCCGGGGGGCCCTGGTCCTTGTCACCCCTGGATGTCCACAGCGGCCACGCGGCACCTCCAGCCCTCCCCCCGCCCCGCCTTCCTCTGCATCACTGACCAACTCCACTCGCTTTGACAGGAAACACGCAAGAGCAGGCCACAATAATGTCTGTCCTTCCTCCCGCCACGCCGTGGCCTGCCAGACACCCACACATGCACCTCTGCTCTGGTCCTCGCTGGCACCCGCTGAAGGGGGCAAACGCCGCCTGCCGAGCGCTGCCCTTCCTCTGGAGTGTGGGGAGGTTTAAACGGGTGCGTCTGGTCACCTTGGTTTCTGTCCTGCCCCTGTGGGTGGGAGCAAGTCCCCAGGGACACGGGGCCAGGCCTAGAGTCCAGGAGCCTCCAGGGGCAGGGGGACAGGGTGTGCACCTGGCCGGGGGCTTGGGGCGGTGAGGGACCCCCGTGAACAGGAGCTCGGGTCAGGCCGTGGGACTCAGGAGGATCCCCCTGACAGAGCCCTGCCAGCCAGGGGTGAGCCTGCCTGTCACAGCGCAGGGAAGGGCACCTGCTGCAGGGGGACAGTGGCAGTGTCATCGCTGCTGCCCGATGACAAGCACACAGCAAGCACTCTGCGCCAGGCACCCGGCAAAGGGCTCCCGGACCTGCCCATGGACGTTTGGTTAAGCTGCGCATCTCTGTGGCCCACTTGGGGGCTTCGATCACGTTGTCGTTGTTTCCGTGTTAACCGAGACGATGCTTTCTGCCGGGACTGCGGACTCCCAGATCTCGGCGGCGCGACGCAGCAGAAGCGCCTTTCTCACCACGGCAACGCCCAAGACCGGGGAGGCTCCACTCCCAGCTGTGCTTTCAAGTCCCAGCTCCTTCTGTGTGTGGGGTCTGCTGTATTTTACATGGGGCGCCCACGTTTTCTAGAAGAGGAAAGCGTGTGGGGCGCTGCCGGGGCTGGCCGGAGGCCCTGGGACTGCGGACCGGAGAAGTGTGTGCGTGTGCCTGTGTGCGTGCACCTGGGTGTACAGTTGTGCCTGACTCTGTGTGTGCTTGTGAGTGTGTGCCTGTGTGTGTGCACGTGGGTGTAGAGTTGTGCGTGACTCTGTGTGTGCCTGTGTGCGTGTGCCTGTGTGCGTGTGCATGTGAGTGTACTCTGTGAGTGTGTGACTGTACGCCAGTGTGAGCATGTCGGGTCCACCTTGGCCACCAATGTTAGGCAGCAGTGCGTAATTCCCGTAGCGTGCAGCGAGCTGCGCGGGGCAGGGGAGCAGCTCACAGGCAGGGCTTGCGCGGTGGTGTTCCCAGCCTCGTTTCCTTGGGCAGTCCGTCCAAGGAAAGTTTCTCAGCCACACGAATGTCGTCTCAGCTGCTGCTTCCCTCCTTGAGCGTGGGGCGTGGCCACGGAACGGGGCGGTTCTTTCTGCAGAAGATCCACCCGTGTGCACAGGGCCCTTCCAAGGACAGTCGGGTCCAGGCATGACAGGAGTAGAGTGGACGGGGACCTGTCCCCTCTCGATCCCATTAGCAGGGAATGAGAGCAAGTCACGTGGGTGCTGAGCACCTCCTTTAAGAATGTCAGGAGTCCATGTACCTTCCCTATTGTTTGTCTTTGACTCCAGGTAATTCCTGTTCCCTAAATGCACACAAAGCCATGCCCAGGGGTGTCCCGACAGCAGGAGTCAGGGAAATACCTGCGCAGTGGACTGTGGACTTCCGGGGTACGCTGCTTCCCGTGTGATCCACGGTGGCTCTGCCCCCGGCCCTTTGCACGTGCCTTAGTGGCTACAGGGACCAGGGACCCCTCAGGCTGCTGTCTGGCCCACCCGTGGCGCCCACTGGCCACACCTCCCGTTGCCTGTCCCCGAGTAGAGGTGCACAGTGGGGCCACTGTCTCCCCTGCACAATCCCACGGTGGGCTGCGGGAGGAGTATCTGTGAGTTATTGGCTCTGAGCGAATCTCGCCTGTGCAGCTTGAACCCTAAAGCCAGGGAGAAGGTGTCCTTCCTCTTGTGCGTCTCTCTCGTCCACTCCTAATACCTGCAGTCCGGGGCTCACAAATGTTTGTCACTAAATGCTGGCTGACAAATGCATGGACCTGGCCAAGGGGATCGGCCTTTTGAACAAGGATCGGGGCACCCGAGGAGTGGGGGAGGGAGAGGAGAGGAAGAGGAGGAGGAAGAGGAGGGGGAATAGAGGAGAAGGGTATCTGAGTCAGGGTTCCTCCAGGCACCGACTCTGAGAAGGGGATGTCTGGTGCGCTGTTCATAGGAAGCAGCCTGGGGGTGACGCGTGTGGGGTCGCAGAGCTGGGCCGAGGGCGGCGTCAGCCTGTGATGCAGCCACAGCACAGGCCTCGCAGACCCGGGGGGCTCCGGAGCTGCGAAAGGGCGTGACCTCTGTGGACTGTCCCCAGGGACCCTGGGCGAGGTGGCCTTCCTCTCTTCCCCTCTCTGAGCACAGTGCCCTGGGAGGGTCTCAGCTGGGAGCTGCCTGCTGCCAACAATCCCAGTGGCGGAGCCAGCTCACCCCCGACACGGCGTTCCCCAGGAAGGAATGACCGTCCCCTTGGGCTGTGGCCCTGTCCAGGGGGAGCGAGGTGTGCGCAGTCGGCAGCCTTCCAGCTGACGGACATCGCTCTGCCAGAGCTGGCGCCCGGTCTTCATGCTCTAACGAGCAGGCGCGGGGCGGGTGGTGAAGCAGCCACGTCGACTGCTCGGCCGGGGCGACGATACAGCGTCTCAGGTCGGGCGGCTCTCTCGCCGCAGCCAGCCAGAGCAGGGCCATGCGTGGCACTCTATCCATGACATTTCGACTTCCCGGGCTCTGGGGACACCGACTCTGGCAGGTCGAGACGTGGCGCCAGCATGGCACACCCTAAGATCACAGCTCACCTTCAGCGCGGGCCGCCGGAGCCCACCCGCTCCTTTGGGACTAAGCAAATACTTTACAGAAGCAGGAAACGCGTAGGGAAGGATGAGCCGCGACCTGCGGGTGTTAACGGTTCAGGGAGTGCACGGCTCTTCCTCGCACAGGCAGCGTCCGCTTTGCGACTGCTCAGCCCGCCCACGAGAAGGACCTGCGCCGTGCCCGGTCAGTTGCCACGGCGGCAAACCGGTTGCCGGGCTGCCTCCCGACCCGCCGTCCGGCTAGCTTTGCTGGCGACAGCGCTGCTGCGTGGTCGTGTTCATTGGTCTGCCTCGCCGGCTCCACGCCTGCAGCTGAGCGCTTTGGGCGCCGGGCTCCCGGCTGCGGCGTGCTTCCCGCTTGGAGCCTGCAGACGGCCCCGCCGGCCCCTGCCGCGCGTCACAGGCGGGCAGGAGTGTCCCTGCGTGCTGCCGTCTTGCCACGCCGGTCCCCATCAGAGCCGTGCTGTCGCAGAACTTCTGCAGCGTCCTGGCAACGCTCGAGGCCTCTCTGGTGCCACAGGTGGTGCCCGGGGAGGGCCGCCGTCTCCATGGTAACAGGGCACCCCGGAGGCGTGGCTGCTGCCCTGTGGGTTCCACGCGCTCTAGGTCAGGCGGCGCCGTGCGCGGGGAAGGTGGGGTGGAGCTCTCCCGTCCACGATGTCGGTGGGGGCAGAGATATTTCTGCGGGCTTATTTCCGTGGAAGGCGTTATCAAATGTGCTGGTGATTCAAGGATGGGAAATGCATTCTGTTAAGACATTTTTCACCCGCTGCCGGGCCAGCCGCGGCGGGCCCGTGGTCTCCTCGAGGGCCGTGGCCCGCTCGTCTGTGCGCATGCGGCGGGGGTGCCCGGGCCGCTGCTGGAGCACGTTGGAATGAAGCGGGAATTAAATGTGCCGTTAAAGTGTCGTCACCGGCGTCTAGTGAGTTTTATTCTTTTGCGGTTTCACTTCGCTATTTTTGATGCCTGGGCAGCTTCCTATTCTATTTGCTCTTCGTGGATTTTCATTTAGGAGTTTGTTGTGTGACTTAGCCTCAAAGAGGACACTATTTTCCCCCTGGTGACGGCCCTCCCTCTCGTTCCTGCTGGAGTGACAATCTTGTTCACGTGAGGATAAAACTGGAATGAGCCAAGTGATTTCTTTTTAAGATTTAAAAAGAGCAAGGAGCTCAGTTTCCCCCAGAAATACTGTGTGGTCAGTGCACGCAGAGACTGGCGTTCAGGGAAGGAACCTCCCTGGGAATCTCTCAGCAAACAGCAGGAGACAAACCCCTTCCCCACCCAAGACCTGCTCAGCCGGGCCAAGACCGGCAGAATCTCATCCGTTTTATTTTATTTTTCACGGTCTGCTGGCCCGTCCCTATTCCCCGCAGATCTCCCCCGACTTTCCCTCCTCGCCCTGCGAGAGCCTCGGGTCCCCGGGCTAGAAGTGTACTGCCCTCTACCTGTGGGGACAGCCCTGGCCGAGGGTCAGGCTGCGTGGCTGGGGCAGTGCAGACATCGCAGGGCTTTCCCGGGTCCTCTCTGGGGCTGCTGTGACGGACAGGTGAGCTACAGTCTGTCCCCTGGGTCCCCATGCCCAATCGGTGGGAAGCGGGATTTTTCCCACCAGAAAGCAAGCGACGGGCCATCCAAGGGGCCCAACCCCGGCTCCCCTGCACCCACCTGCAAACCTCCATAGTCCCTCAACACCGGGTTCCTGTGTCCTATCCGTCTTTGCACCCTGTCTGTGCAGTCAACACACCTGTTAACCGCCCACTGATGACGACCTGAAGCCACCGACAACCAGGCGCCTGTCGGCCCCGTGGTTGGCCTGGGCGAGTGGTGCCATCTCCAGCTGCAGGGAGCGTCGCTCTGTCCCTGCAGAGCCAGCACGTCCCCTCGCCTCTCAACCAGGGCTGTCTTTCCATCAGCCGAGTCCCCCCGGGAAACACTGGCCAGGAAGGCACACGCCTCCCCAGACTGGGGACCCGGCTGAGGACCGTCCTGAAACAGCATGTTGGGAACAGCAGGAACCGGACACAGGGATTTGCTTCTCCTATCGGCCAACAGGTGCCGCCTGCTCATTCTGCGCCAGGCCACGCTCCGGGCAGGGGTGGAACAGAGAGGAAGGCCGGGCCGGCCCTCACCGAGCCCACGCTCTGGGCAGGGGCTACTTAGGTGTATAAGCGAATGATCCCAGAGTGGTGTCCGTGCGCTGGGTGGCTGGTGGCTGCTTCCCGGGGGTAGGGGGGATGCTCTGAGGATGTGGCACCTGAGCCTGGAGGAGGAGGAGGAGCCACGTGAAGACGGGCAGACGTGGAGGGAACAGCCAGGGCCAAGGCTCTGAGCCTGGCGGGTGGCTGGAGGGGCTGGAGGTGGCCAGGAGCCCTGCCGTCCCCACTTCCCTGGGCGGCCCCTGGAGAGTCCCTAGCGGGGCAGCGACTGTTCCCACGGACTTTCCACGGCAGACCCAGGCTACTGGGTGGGGGTCGGCTGTCAGGGCTGACGTGGCGTCTTCCCAGCACAGGGAGTCTGAGCATGTTTTGGAGCTCTAGGCGAACCTGCTGGTGGCCTGGGCACTGGCATCCAGCAGAGGGGCCGCTGGGGGAGCGGTGCGCTGCGACGGGGCCCCGGGAAGCTAGGACGGGAGCAGCAAGGGGACAGCCAGAGTCTGGGGTCCAGCGTGGATTCAAGGTGCCCTGGGGCTTCTGGGAAGAGCCGAGTGTTACGTGCGGGTTGGGGCAGCCGGGCAGAAGGGCCAGGAAGTCTGGGGTGGGTGTCGGGGGCGGTAAACACCTCTCATAACCACCAGCACTTGGGGGGCAGTCAAAGCCGTGGTTCAATGTCCAGCGGGAACAGCCCACAGTGTGTCTTCCCGGATGCCACAGGAGTCCCTTTCCGGCACCCGGGCGCCGTGAGCAGTCCCCACTCACAGCACGTTTGCCCTTTCTGTGAGTCCTGGACTCTTCTGCCCGTCCAGCCTCAATGTCACCCAAGGGCCACACCCTTCCTTGCACACTGGCCTCACTGGGGCTGCAGAGCCCCGGGCCACCCCCAGAAGCCACCTGGGGAGGCGGGACCCGGCCCACCTGCCGCTGGCCTCCCCGCAGCCCAGCCCTGGCCCTGGAGAGCCGCGCGCGGGCGAGCCTCACCGCCCTGGATCTTTACTTGTAATCCTCGATTTTCTGGGAGTGGGGGCAGTCACTTGGCTCGTGAGATGTTCCCGGTGTTACCCTCCTCCGGTCCCAGAGGCTGTGGGCAGGAGAGTGCCGCCGGTTGAGGGGGGGGGGGGGGGGGGGGGGGGGGCATGCTTCCGGGTGGACCCGGCGTCTGGGAATCAGTTCTAGGGTCGGGGTCAGGCATCGGGGTTCTCAGATGGTTCTGCCTTAGCACCCCAACATGACGGGGTGCTCACAGGCCCCTCTCCTGTGGCTTCAGCGGCAAACCCCAGCTCCGGTGGCCTCAGGAGCTCCTCGGAGTCCCCTTCCCACTGCCCCTAAATGGCCCAGGCAGCTCAGAGCCGCGGACGTAGGGAGCTGGGAACCGGCTTGGTCACGGGAAGGAGGCGTCCGGGGAGCTCCAGGCTCACGTTTTCCAGGAGAGCCAGGTCTCTAAGCCCTGCAGAGAGGCCTCCGGGCACCCCACACGTAGGACACGAAGGCTTCCCGTCCCCACACTCATGGGCCTGAGCCTCGCAGCCTAGCACCATCCCGGAGCCTGGCTCCCAGCCCAGCGCAGGTGGCTGCCCACACCCGCCCCTCTCGTCCCCTGGTCCCCCGAGGTGGCTATCCCCTCCCCGTGCCTGGGAGCTGGCGGCCTGCCTGCTCTGGAAGACGCTGCCCTCGCTCTTCCCTGCTGTCCTGCTCAGCTGGTGGGTGCTCGGATCTCAGCCAAGCCCCGCAGGGCCTCCGTTCCGGCTTCAGAGAAACGAGGGGAGACAGGTACGTGTTCCCGGAGGTGAGAGGGCATCTGAGCACCTAGGAAGCTCTCTGGGTGCTCGCCGAGGGCTGAAAGGTCCCAGAGCTTGGCCGGGGCCCTCGGAGGGCTGGTGTGGGGCCAGGTGATGGAACAGCCTCTCCCGGAGGGATGATCCGTTCCCAGCCGCAGTTGTGCTTTGAGGACTGAGTAAATACGCGGCAGGCGGGGAACGTCCGTCCAAGGCAGCTGTATTATTTACAGAGAGACTCGAAGAATCTCAGAGGAGAGCCGACACCACTTGCATGTTAAAATGGAAAATGGCAATTAACTACCAAAATAAGACATTTTTATAACGTTTTTATTGAAGTTTTAATGAACAAATAAAGAAACAGAGAAATCTGCCCGTGCCTTGCCAGCCATATAAAAATGACTAAATCAAGATGAAATGGCAAGAACCATCGACACCTCCGCTTCCTCTGCTTCCCGAATAGATGAGTACGTGCAGGCACGCACGCGCACACGCGTGTGAACGCACACACGTGCACGCATGCCCGGCCTGAGCCCAAAGACCAAGAAATGAATGAAGAAGTGAAATGCTATGACATCAGAATGGGAGAGGGAGGAAGGGGAGGAGGAGGAGGAGGAGCTGCCACGGGTGGGCACAGCCCTCAGAGGAGCCCTGGGTGGCGTGGGCATGGTAGCCGGTGGCCAGCCGGGCACTGCCGAGCTGAGGCACAGAAGCCACACGGGCTCAGGGCAGGAGTGGTGGCCGAGGAGGTTGGCGAGGTGCTGGGCATCTTCATGGCTCCAGGAACCCAGGGGGCACCCGGGGAGGGGTCCCCTAACACCGTGGAGATGTTGGATCCTCGCAGGGGGCAGGCGGTGGGGGAGCAAGCAGGTGCCACTGCACAGCGCTGCAGGTTGGTTAGCATTTGTGGTAACCCTGTTGCCGTGCCCCTGTCCCAGCACCCCTGTCGGCAGGTGGGCCAGGGCACAACCCCACAAAATGCCTCCAGCTGCAGAGAAGGAAGAGGACAGGTGGGGGCCAGGTAGGCACAGACAGGAAGAGCTGGGGAAAGGCTGCCGTCGGCCGTAATGGCATCTCAGGGAGGGGACAGGCGAGCGGGTCTGGGGAACAGCCTGACGCCATCTAGCCGAGGGGAGGGACAGCTGTCGGTCACCCCGTTCCGACCTCAGGGCCAAGTGCGTGTCATTTCTGCCTCGGGCGGGGCCTGAGACGTGAACCTGAGAAGCGCGGCCATAGCCGGGTCCTCCCCGGGCGCGGCGCTGGGCGGAGACGTTCCGGATCGGCCGCCCGCTCCCGATAATTACTCACAACACCCAATACACAAATTGGTTTACAATCACACCTCAGTTTCATCACAACTAATTTAAAACTCATATTGCCGCTCCCTTCCCCCCCACCATAATTTAATCTGTTTCTTTAAAAAAAAAAAATATTCAAGGAATTTGATCCAAAGCAATTTTTCTCAATTAAAATTTGTGATTATATTTCTTTGCTTCCATGACAGAGTTCTGAGTGGGGCTGTGATATAATTTAACTTCTCCTAAATTGCTGACACCAATAACCCTATAAATTAACAGATGGTTGAGGGAAATCTCCTGGCTTCTTCCTTGCTATTTTTTAATGGTTTGATTTTGTAATAGGGGTTTTGAGTCCGAGCCAGGAATCCCTCCACTGGCGGTGCTGAGAGCCGATCCCATTTCATCGTCTCTGGTGCTGGCTGCATGGATTTTAGTGCAATGAGGACGGAGACTCAAGAAACCGCTCACGTCCCTACCCGGCACTGGCACCTCTGCGGAAGTGGGTGGGTGGGGAACCCCGGGAGGGAGGGGCTGGTGAGCAGCTGGGGACGGCGCCTGTGGGTGGCCGGGCTGCACCCCGACCGATGCACCCAGTGGGGCGCAAGGCTCCTGCCGGCTGGCCGGCCCATCTCTTGGCGTCCGTGTTCACCGCCGACACTCCTTCTGCCTTTGTTGGTTGCTTTGAATATCGGTGAATTCTTTAGGCTCTGGAAAGTTGGGCTGCTTCTGCACAGCCCTTGGAAGCCTCCAATATCCTTAAGCGTGTGTTTCTTTAGCTCAGCGTGTGCTTGAAAGTTTTCATTCGTTAAGCTGCACCAAGATCAAAAAGGCAGAGAAATGCTAAAACACCCACTCACGAGGGCACTGGACACCGACGTGCAAAAATATAAAGAAATAGAAATGACCCGAAGTGCCAGGTGGGGGAGTCGGTCAGACCTTGCCCAGCTGCCAAAGAGGGTTCCCTGCAGGGCCGGCCCTGCTAAATCTGAGTTTCAGATCAACAAGGGATAGTGTCTAGTGTAAGGATCTCCCTGCCATACTTGGGCGTGATTGGGAGTGACTGGACGTGAGTATCGTACTCACACCCACGTGGGCACACACATACTCACAGCCTGTTTGCGTTTCTGTTTCAGAAAGTATGTGCAAGACCAGCAGCCAAGCACCCAGGGGGACGTGTTTGTCATCAGCATCCGGGAAGTCTCCGGGGCAAAGACAGGGCGGGGCAAGACCAGGAATGCCCCGTGGGGGTACCCCCACTCCTGGGATGTCACTGTCAAGTCTCCACTGGTACTGCCCAGGTGGACACTTAGCAAAATAGCTTCTAAGCACGAGGCAAGCAGCCAAAGGTCCCAGCTGGGAGCCCCAACCAGAGGAGCTGGCATGGGGCTGAGTGGGCTACCCTGGGAAGGCCGGCCAGCTGCCCTCTGAGCACCTTGTAACTGGGACGTGAGCAGTGACTTTCCACCATTCCCAGCCAAGTCTTTCTTACCTTTGGTTTGTTTTGTAATCCTCATCTCCTTGGTCACATTTTAGGAAAGAAATCGTCGTTTTCCAAATAGTTATTTCTATCGTTAAGTGATGTCCTTTTATGGTGGCATAAAAAAAGTCAGAACTGTCTTGTTTAAAAGTGACAGGGCATGAACCCTCCTGCAGGGACACCTCGGCAGGGCCCGGGCGTGGTCTGGTGGTGCATCTCGCCACCCTGCCTGTGAGTGAGTCTGTGGCCCCTCCGCGTCTCTCAGATTGGCGCACTCGGGCGGCAGGCGGGACGAGTCACGCTCAGGCTCTTGCTGATAGTCAAGGTCGGGAACACTGGAGTTTATACTTCAGGTGTGGTGCACGCCCCCAGCTGTCTCCCCAGGTCCACACTGCAGCTCAGGAGAGGCGGGAAGAGGCTACTTGGTGCTATTTAGAGTTAGGAGCGAGCAGGATGTCCCACTGTGGGAAATCACCTACGGCCACATGTTACATAAGGATCTTCTGCCTCCTGACAAACGTTTAGCAGAGTTGGAATTTTCCTTGCACTTGCAAGAAACATAATTTTTAAAAAGCAGTTGGTCCACAGACCCGGGGCATATTCAGCTGTTTAGTTTCCATCACGCATGGAGCTCAGGGGTCCAGGAGCAGGTGGCTTCTCGGGCAGCAGGACCTGGAGCGGCTGGAGGGGATCTGCCTCCGCCACCACTGCCCAGAGCACTTGGCTTCTGCTCAAGCATCGGAAACAGGCGGCAGGGGGTTGTATCCCACGCAGAGAGAAAATGCTTGCCTGGCAAAGCCAACAGGAGTTGTGCCTGGGTGCCTGGAAACAGACAGAACTCAGCCTGCTTTGCAAATAGCACATCTCCCCAAAGCATTCTGCGAGTCGCGTGTGCTTCCGACGTCCCCGCTCGGAAGTTCTACTTTATCATTAGGAAGAGTCGGCTCCAGACCAGGGACCCCACCCACACGTCTGTCCCCGTTGCGCCATGTGTTAACCGTGTTAAGTCGGTCACAGGGTCGTGTTTTGAACCGTGTGGAAATATGTGAAAAAGAGGAGCCCATCCACCAGGATGCTCCCGTCATCTACGGGCAGAGGCTGGTCCCAGAGGCCCCTGTTGAAGGGGCGGCCATTGGCCGTCACGGCTGTTACTAATCCTGCAGGCAGGGAGGGAGCAGGCCATTAGGTGACAACAAACCAGTGTGATTCTCTATTAAATGAGCTAATTATAGCTTTTAATTTTACTTCAGAAGGATCACGGATATCTTGCAAAAGTGCAGTGCATGTCTGACTACTCTCAGTCTCATGGAACTACAAATGATTACAATAATGATTAATAATGAACGTGGCAGGGAAGCCGAGGCGGAGGGGAGGGCAGTAGGCTCCCATGCCTGAGTCCTGTGTATCTGGGAAGAGGAACCCTCTGATATCAGCTCTGAAAAAAGAAGGAGAGAACAAAGAAAAAAGAAAATATAAAAGCTCTAACACAGGCGGAAAGAAGTTAAGGTGCTAACAGTAAGGTGCGAACTTCTGGATAATAGAAGTCCTACAAAGAGAGAAAAAGCATACCGAAGAGGGTATATTTGAAGACAATGTGGAGATAAAAAATCTCTGAGATTAAAAAAAAAAGGATGAAAGACCCCAGATTGACAAGGTCTTGGAGTGCCGAGGAGAGAAGACAAGGCAGGGATGAAACCTCTACACTTGTAGCGAAATTTAAGAACAACAAAAAGAAAGAGGAATTTCTCAAAGTTTCCAGAGGAAAAGAGAAGGTCACATACAAAGAACAAGAATCATATGAACTTGAGGATTTTCAGCAGCAGTACGAGATGCAAGAAGACAATGGGTGATATTTTCAAAGTACAGAAGAAAAAGAACTTGGGACATAGAATTTTATGTGCAGCCAAATTGTCATTTAAATGTGAAAGCATAGTAAAATTTCCCATCATACATTGTCTTATACAACTCAATAAAGAAATAAAAAGAAACTAGATATATAAGGATTGGAAAAAAGGGAAAATGGTATTATTTCAGGTGATATGGTCATTTACATAGAGAATCCCCCAAAATGTACAGAAAATCTTTTAGAAACTGAAGAGTGTAGCAAGTTGACTGATATAGGTTGATATACAAAAGTCATTTATATTCCATATGCCAACAGCAAAAAACTAGAAAAATGTCATTAAAGAGAAGACACCACTTATAATAGTATCAGAAAATGTCAAATACCTAGGAATAAACTTAATTTTAAAATGTTTAAGACTGACACAGGCAAAATATAAAACTTTATTAAGTAAAAGTAGGGGAGCTCTATAAAATGAACACAAAGACTTTATAGCATTAAAATGTCATTTTCCCCATAGAGATCTATATTGACCATGGCCAATGCAATTCTGATCAATACCCAAATGGAGCTTGGTACAATGATTGCATAGAAGATTAAGAAGGTCCAAGAATAGCCAGGACCCTTCTGAGAGGAAGAACATGGAGGAGACACTTTTCCTATCACACATCAAGGCTCATCATGTTGTCTTAAGGATGAGCCAACTGACCAATTCCCAGAATTCCGAGAAACATATCCATGTACTTAAGGAACTTTGGGTTATGATAGAGATAACATTTCAAATCATGGGTGAAAGGAGCTAGAATAAAGTGAGCTGGAAAAATATAGTGTAGTCACCCATATAGAATATATGACATTGGATCCCTACCTCACGCCATATTTTTTAAATGAACTCAGGTGGATGAAGGAGTTAAAGGTCAAACATCTCTTAGAGGAAAATATAGAGAAGAAGGTCTTAAACAAGACACAAAAATGAGTACAAAAAGATTGACAGATGTAAGTACATTAAAATTAAGAACAAATTAAAAGCTTTTTAAAAATTGATACATTAAAAGGTTTGTAAAAAGTGAAAGCGCCTTCAAAAGTGAAAATACCAGTTACAAACTAGAAGGAAATATTAGTGATACACACAACTGACAAAAGATTAGTATCAAGAACATTTAAAGAGCCCCTACAAATCAAGAAGACTACAAAACAGCCCCAAAGAGAAAAAGGCAAACGACAGGCAGAAATTTCATACAGAAGAGAATACATGACCATTAAACAGAAAAAGGAGATGTTCAACCTTGTTCATGGTCTGGGAAGTGCCAACAAGACCACAGTGAGCATCACTTAGCCTCCATTTGATTGGCAAAAATTAAAAAGCCTGAAAAACCACAGTGTCAGACAAGATAAGAATCATTGGGCTTCTTACTCATCACAGGACAGAGGAAACTGGTTCAACCTCTTTGCAAGACAGTTGGGCATTATCTCCTAAACTTGAACATTCACAGACCCTATGGGGGTTCTACTTCCCCATATATACTCAGAAGGAACACGTCCATCTGTCCAACAGCAAAAGATATGTACAAGGATGTTCACAGCATCGCTGCTCATAATAGCAAAAACCTGTAAACATCTTTAAATGCCCATAAACAGGACAGTAAACAATACCACTGGTATTTTCATTCAGTGAAATATAGAAATCAAAACGGCTGGATTACATCAATGTGCAACAATGTGGGTGGATCCTAGCTACATAATGGTAAGTTTAAAAAACAGACCAATAAGCTCCAAAAGATTACTTAGAGCTTGATATCATTTTTATAAAGTTAAAACAATGGGAATGTTTAAAAGATAGATGAGCAGCGTGAATTTAAAAAAAAAAATTAATCATGACTCAACTGTAATGCAGTCTCTAGGAATTCTGCTCACTTCAAATATAATACTATAAGTAGGTGGAATGTAAACAGACAGGAAAAGATGTAAACACTAATTTAAAAACCAAGAGTGGTGATATTATTATCGCATAAGGTACTTTGGAGTAAAGCAAATTACCATGGATGAAAAGAAACATCACACAATGATAAAAGGGCCGGTATAACACTAAGATATAGCGATCCCACATGTGTGTGTGCTGAGCAGCAGAACTTCGAATTACACGTAGTAAAACTTGACAGAACTGAAATACACAATTACAGCTGAGGACTTCAATACCCTTCTCGCAGCAATTGATAAAAGTACTGGATGGAAAATCATCCAAGATATAGAAAAACCAAATGACACCAACGGGATCTAAAAGATGTTTTTAGAACTCTCAATCCTAAGAACAGAATACAAATTCTTTTCAAATGAGAACATTTAGCATGATAAATCATAGTATGGCCCATAAACAAACCTTGACAAATGTAAGAGCATTGAACTCACACAGAGTATGTTCTCTAATCATCATGCAATCAAACTAGAAATCATAATAGAAAGATAATAGGAAAATCTCCAAACCCTTTGGAAATGTTTCAAATGTGCTTCCAAATTCACAGGTCAAAGGGAAAGTCTCAAAGGAAATTTAAAACTGAAAGAAAATGAAAACACGACTTATCAAAATTCATGAAATGCAGTTAAAGCAGTACTGAGAGGGAAACTAATAGCATTAGAAAAAAGTCTCAATCATCGAGGCTCCTCCCTCAAGAAACTAGAAAAAGAAGAGCAGCATAAACCGAAAGGACACAGAAGAAAGGAAATAATAAAGATGGCAAAAACATCAGTGAAGTTGGAGACATAAAAACAATGAAACAAAAAGCAGATTCGACAGAGCAATAAAATCGATCAACTTCTAGCAAGACTGACAAAAAGAGAAAAGACACAAATTATTGATATCGGGAATGAGACGGGAGACATCACTACAGACCCTGCAGCCATTAAAAAGGTAGGAAGGGGACTCTACAAGCAACTCCACACAAGTCAATTTGAGAACTGAGACATGATGGACCAATTCCTCACATACACACACACACACACACATGCACGCATACGCACATATGCACATGCACACACATGCACACACATGCATACACATGCACACACGCACAATGGAGCTCTCAGAGGACCCGTGCTGTTGAAGAAGAGAAGACGGCTAGAATCGTCCTCCGAGGGACTCTGGCATTTAGATCAGGCAGAAACAGCAGACAGCGATCAGCCCCGGAGGCAGGGAACAGCCAGCAGTTTATTTTCACAAAACCAAAGAAAAACTGTTTCTCGAAGGAGAAACAGTGGCCACATGGCGTCTGAGGACAGGCAGGTGACTGTGGCCTCTGTATCTCCCAGACAGGAGACCAAGGTGACCCCTGGCAGGGGGTTCTGGTGGCATAGTGTGGACAGAGGCACACTGTAGCGGGCCAAAGAGCAGATGGAAGGGGGTGGCGTGGATTTGTCCTGTGTCCGCAACCCCCCCGCCCCGGAGAGACTCTCCAGGCCAGGGACAAGGGCGAGGGGCAGTGGCTCTAGCAGGTGACGGCCGTCAAGAGGTGTATGGTCAACTTTGTTTTTACTGGTGCTTTGAGAGTCGCTGGGGTTGTTTGAAAGCTTCTAAAGATGCACCCACTGGCATTCCGGATGTTTATTTTCATTTCTCTGCGCTCAAATTAGCCAGCTGAAAATACCTACAATCAAGGAATTTTAAAAATGTATTTGCATTTCTGCGTGAGGCCCTGACCCCTGGAAGCCTGGAGGAAAAGGTGGTCGCCTCAGCACCCTGGCACGGAGCCCCAGCTGCGTGTGTGAGCACCCGGTTCCAAAACCATCCACGCCACCTGCCCGCCACTCTGACGGTGATCACCTAACTCTCCAAACCAACTTTCAAACTCCCTTGGGGATTCGACTTGCCGTTTCTATCGACGTTTGTCTCTGTCATGGGCACTGATGAATCCTCACCATCTTCCTGGCATCTCCCATCACCACCTGAAGGGGACATGTCTTGGAGAAAGTTAGTTCCTCCGCTAGTTCCACAGCGGTGCCCGGGGCAGAAGCTCTGTGTTCGGGAAGCCTTCACGGGAGCGAAGAGTGAAGGCTCCGTGTTCAGATCCTGCTCCCAGACTACTCGAGTGAGTTCGGGCTGTTCCTGACATTCTCTGAGCACGGCTTCCTCGTCTGCAAGCCGGGCTGACGGTACCATCCCAGGGGGTCGTGGCGGGGGGGCGGGGGGGTTCACAGTGGCATCCTTAATTCCCGGCCTGGCTGACCACACACGCCACCCCACGATGGCAGCCTCTATGATTGGGTTCGATGTGCGGCAAACCCAAGTGGCGTTGGAGCCCAGGGAGAATCCAAGGAGGGAAGCACATGCCCTGGGTCTGGTGGCGACCTTGCCCAAGAAGGTAAAGCACATTTTCTTTCTCTTACTTTAAAAGAGCCACTGAACTTATGGGCTATTGGTAAGGTGACCGCAGTCCGGGGCTCGTTTAGCGAAGAGGTGGCCACAGACTAGACCCCTTTGCTACAGGACAAGCCACAGTGAGCCACCAGTGACTGGCTGGATTTCCGTTGGTCACGGTCTTCTTAAACCTTTGATTTCTGGAGAGAAAAAAAAAAGAAAGAAAGAAAGAAAGAAAAACTCAATACTCCTAGATCTGAAATATGTTATAGCATTGCCAGGTTCGTTCTCTCTCCCCCCCAACCTCCACTTCTCTTTCTCTCTTTTATTTACCCAAACTTGAAAGTCCTGTAAATTAACCTACATTTCCAATGCACTTAGAATTCCTGAGAATACTGAGACAACTGCTGTCGTAAAGTGAATCATGCCATGCTAGTTTCCTTTGTGATAAGTATGGATTTTCTTACCGAGCTTTGCGTGAAGCCACATGTACCCTGTTTTGTTTTTCGTTTAGTGAGATTGTTTTCCCCCTTGTTCTCACTGGGACTTTAGCTCCTACAGCCCCTGTGCCCAAGAAGCCCGGTCATTGTCCCCTTGGTTCCTCTAGCCCAGGGGTCCTCAAACTTTTTAAACAGGGGGCCGGTTCACTGTCCCTCAGACCGTTGGAGAGTGCGGCACACATTCCACACATGCGCACTGTGGGCCCGGGACCAGTCGGCTGCTAAGCAGGACAGGCAGCGGCAGCAAAAACACCCGGTGGGCCGGATAAATGTCCTTGGTGGGCCGCACGTGGCCCACGGGCCGTTTAAGGACCTCTGCTGTAGACCGTTCTTTGGCTCCTTAATCTGTGGGACCACAGCACCTGGCAGGTGGGCAGCAGGGAGCGCCCAGGTGGGGACCCTGGGAGTTGGGTGGGGGGATGGGGGTTTGCTGTGAGGGTCGGGATGAGCAGAGCTGCTTCCCCCCTCCGGAGCTCTCCTGGCCCACTGCCTGACATATTACCTTTCTCAGCCAGTGAAGGTCCCAGCATTTAATCAGAAGAGAAAAGGCTTCGACTCTGACCAACATCCACTAGCTGAAAGGAGGGGGGAAAAAAAAAAACAACAACAAATGCCCAACAAAATACAAATAAATTTCTCCAAAAGTGCAGTCATCGGGAAAAAGAAAAGGCGGTTTGTCAGGCTGACATCAGAGGAGTTGCTCGCGCCCTGACAAGCCGCAGAGTCTAATGTTTTATTCACCAGGCCTGAAAAATAACTTCCCAACGAGGGCCCCATAAATAAACCAGCGTGATGAATATTACACGAAATAAAAACTGATCAAGCAAGGGCCCTAAACAGGCGCCTCGCAACGAGGTTAGGGAAGCACATGGTTTTCATCGCCTCTAACGCCAGGTGACAGGTTTGGCAAAGCCGCCCCCCACCCCCCTGGCTCACGGGAGGCGGGGAGGGTACAGGGGAGGAGGCTGGCCACCAAGGGTACCCTCTTGCCTCAGCTGCGGGGGCCAAAGGCAAAATTTTCCAAGTGAATTCCATTTCTTTCATCTCTTTGCACTTTCGGACGTCACCTGCATCCGCTGATACAGGTGTTTCCATGTATTAGGAGCCACGGCTGCAAATTGTGCCTCCGTAGCCCTGGCCGGGGGTTTTGGTTTGTGAGAGCAGACAGGCCTCCTCTTCCCATTAAGGTAGTTTTGCAAAGAGCCCGGAACTCAAGGAGGGATCAAGGGGGAGGTAGCGTCCTGGGCTCTGACCCCACGTGTGTGCCAAGGGGCAGAACCCGCATCTCCAGGCAGAAAGACGGGTCCTTAATGCTTTCCAAGCGGGGACAAGGAGCCTCCATGTGCACAGTTTAATGTAGCATGGGGAGCAGCCAGCTGGGGCCAGAGCAAAGCCGCATGGCCCACGCGTAGCTCCCCAGGCGCCCCCACCCGCCACCCTGCCCTCATCCCCGGCTCCCAGCCATGGCCTCCTACTACCGCGCATTGGTCACACAAGGAGCGCGGGCTTGGCGATAGATTTATTAATAATGGGAAGGTGTGCAGAGGGCCATTAATGCTGCACGGTATGAGAAGGTGAGAAAGAAAGCTACAAAAAAAAAAGTGTGCTGCAAATATGTGAACTTTCACTCGGACGTTTCTGCACATGAATACACGCATAAGCACACGCACACATGGGCACATGCCCACAGTCCTGGGTGCACCACTGTGCAGCACGTGTATGCACTCATGCATGTGAATCCGTGCCCGCCTATCTGTGTGCATGCCTGTGCACACACACCGTGCATGCGTGCACGTCTGCCTTCCCATGTGCAAGTCTATGCACACAAATGTCTGTGCACACATGACTGCATGCAGCTCACAAACGCTCAGAGACACTTTGAATCTTTTCTTCAGATGCCTTTTTTGGGGAACCAACAGCCAACGCCCAGAGGCTGCAATTACGCCATCGAGTCCCCAGCCCGCCCTGCAGGTGTGACTGTGTCTCCGCTGCTCCAAGCAGAACCAAGCTCAGCGCTCCCCCCTTCTGAAAGGTTTTCAAACAGGAAGTCATGGTGTTTGGGGGGCAGTTTTCCCCATTCGAATATGGCAGTTGTTTATAAATACACCCCTCCCCGGCCCTTCCCAGCGTGCTGACTCCGAGGAATTTGTTTTCATGGTTCGCAACAGAATCCAGATGCTCATTACAGATGTTTTCATCTTTTTCTTTTCCTTGCTTGCTTTTTTTTCATTCATCAAATAAAGTCAGGCTGTTGAGCAGAACTGCGAGCGCTGGCGTCTCCAGGTTTCTGAGTGCCAGGCCTGTGTCATGCGGCAGCCGATAATTATATCCTCGTCGAACACGCGGGGCGCCTCTAATCACCCCAAATTGTGTCACTTCAGATGCATCAAGATGTACGGTGAAGTTGCACTGCACTGGTGGTGCCAGGGATGCCGGGGGGGCAGGGACGAGGAAGCTCGCTGGGACTTGTGGCTCTGTCCCAGCTGTCACTAACTTTGTTGTCAAGTCAGCACAATCTTTCCTTTGAAAAGTTCTAGCCTTGAGCCTGGTCCCAGAGGAGCTGGGAGGATCCGGTTCTTCCCCGGGCTCGAGTTGGGGCTGTTGAAATGTGAGCACTGCGCTGTTTTGTTGCGTCTTTTTAATTGCATTGGTGACCTACGTCTCCTCCTTGGGAGTCACCTCCCTGTTGTGGTCCCAGCACCTGAGCTGCCTCTGGGGGACCCAGGGCTGTGGGATTGGCCCAGGACCAGGCTGTCCCCAGTGTAAAGACAAAGCTGGAAGGTCAGGCTTGGAGGAAGGAGGACAGGGCGGGGGGCATCGCCGAGGGGTCTTGCAGAGGTTCTGCTCTTGTGAGCTTGGACACTGGAGTGTGTGCCCCTTTGCGCTGGCCCGTCTCTGTGTGCTACTGGACAGGGGACCTGCTTTCTGGAACCTCAGTTGTCCCTATTGGAACAGAGGTGTTGGGGAGCACACCAAGGAGGGGTGGGAGGCTACATGCAGAGTGCTGGGCAGGGCTGCCCTGCAGGCAGAGCTGCAGGTGCTAGGAGTAGCGAGTTCTTTCCTAGAAAAGCCACTTGAACAGGACAAGGATAAGAACTATGGATTTCTGGGCAATGCCGGCGCTGGTCAGAAAAGGCTAAGTTACAGACATTGCTGCAGCCAACCTGGAGATTGCCCACGTGTGCGGTGCCTGGGGAAGGCCTGGGGGGCTGGAGGGAGAAAGGATGGGCACAGTTAGGCCCCAGGGGGCTCAGGTGGCTCACTGGCTACCCTCGGCACAAGCACAGGTGAGGGGCCACGTGCAGTCCTAGGTGTTGCCAGAGGCAGCGCGAGAGCAGGGGTGGGGAGCAGGGGGACTGGAGTGCTGTGCGGGGCTACAGGCTCCAGCCCAGGCAGCGACGCGTGGGGAGCCCGGCATCCAGAGGGGAGAGGTTGGCCTGGCGTCTAACCTCTCGGAGACTGAGCCTCATCTGCTGTGGGACGAGGGTGTCACAAATGGACCTTCTTAGGGGGCTGGAGTGAGGCTCGGGTGAGACGGCACAAGGACAGTGCTCAGCTGGGGGCCTGGTCCGCGTTACAGTAAATAATAGCCGCGCACACACACTGTGCACCTGCAAACGTGTACACACACACGCACAGCAGCCACGTCTAGGGCAAAAGATGGCACAGGAGCCCTGGACCCCCCAGGCAACCCCTCTTGGTCACAAACAGACATCCCTATCTGTTCTGCTCATAAATCGAACATGCACACGCAGAACACCTACTACGTGTGGGCCCTGTGAGGCCAGGGGCAGGAGAGGCTGGAGCCAGCCCGCCCATCCCCTGGGAGCCCTGTGTACCTGGCGAGGGCTCCCACCACTCTATCGTAGCACCTGGACGCAGAGGCGGACAGCATGCGGCACCAGTACCTCTGGGAGCCCCAGGGAGGGACAGGCTGGCCGACAGCCTCAGAGCCCAGGAAGACATCAGAGAGGAGGAGGCAGCCGAGCCGGGTTTCAGGGGACGAGAGAGAGTTCACCAGCAGAGAATATTCTAGACAGGCAGAATGAGATGTCACAGTTTGCCGAGGCAGGGAGCCCGCACAGTGGAGGGACGCAGGCACGCAGGTGTGTGGGCGGTGGGGCTGAGAATGCGCCAGATGCCAGCACGGGCATGGTTTCCCCCCGTGCCCTGTGAGCCAGGTCCTTTGTCATTGCTTCTGGTTTATGGTTCAGGGACTTAGTCTGGGGAGACGCATGGGACAGGGGACAACGGCTCTTGATGTTTCTCCGGAGAGCTCAATCTTGGTCCTACAGACCTGGGCTCACCCCATAGGCTTCACAGACGGTTCCCGTCGGTCCCTCCCGTCCTCCCGAAATGGTTGTAAGTTTCATCTGTGCACCTGTGTGCCTATTGGGGTGAGAGGCTTCTTAGGAGTGCCCCATGAAGAGGCCCATCTCTGGATAACGGGGAGGCCACAGGATCTGGCCGCTGGGATGCCGAGAACCCAGGCACAGCGTCGGAAGCGGCGTGGAACGCAGAGAGAGGCAGGCAGACAGTGAGGCAGTGACACCGAGACCCACCGAGCATGCGGGCCGAGGGGCTGGACGTTAACGCGACCCGAGTTTGTGGTCTGGGCGCCACGGCGGCTGGGAGGCCACTGACTGCCACGGCGGGCTCAGGGGCAGAACCGTGTGTGGCGCGGGCAGCTTGGACGGGTCTGCAGCGGAGACGTCTGCCGGGCAGCTGACCACGGGGTCTCGGGCGAGAGCAGAGAGGTCCGGGTCGAGGGCGTGACTTAGGAAGTGGTCAAAAGCGAGGGAGAGGGCCGGAGCTCCTGGGAAGGGGCGGTGGGAGAACGGGAGGAGGTGACGGGAAAGAATTTCCAGGACCGGCAGTGAAAGGCGACAGAAAAGAGAAGGGGCAGGACGGAAGTCGGGCCTGGGAGTGGCAGTGAGGGGGCGCAGCTGTGCTCTTTGGGGAGCAGCTGTTCACTCTCAGGCAAACCCCGCTGGGGTGGTGGACGTCATTCCCCCAGCACCCCTTCTCCTCTGGGCCCAGGGACCCGCAGAGCAGGGGCGGGGGGACCACGGGCAGGTTGGGGTTGGAGCGAGACCCTCACCCGCGGCCTCCCGAGCAAATCCCATCTCCCCTCTCCTGGCTGCCCCGAGCCCTGCCTCCGTCTTCCTCTGGTGCAGAAATAATGGCTTCGGATGACACGACACCAGGTATCGATTTAAAGGATGAGAATTAAGCAGTTCTGTGTCTCTGGAACAAAAGCAAGCGAGACAATTGCAGCAGACAATACCCGAGGAGGCCAGCGCACAGGAACCGGCAGGGCAACTTTTTTTTTTTTTAATGAAAATACTTTAGGAAAGAGAAAACATCCTCTCAAACTCTTTGCCGGATGCAGCCCTTGTGGAGCTGTGAGCGGATCCGCTGCATGTTAAGGGCTCTCTGAGGGTCATTCCTCCCTGCAAGATGGTTTGCAGTCTCCCGCCCGCCCTTCCTCTTGTCTCTCTCTGTGTCTCTCTGTCTCTTTCTGTCTCTCTCCCACTTTCTCTCTTTCCTTCCTCTCTCTTCCTCTCTTTCTTTCTCTCTTCCCCACTTCTCTCTGTCTCTCTGTCTCTTTCTGTGTTTCTCTCTGTCCCTGACTATCTCTGTCCCTGTCTCTATCTCCGTTTCTGTCTCTCTCCCCACCCCTCTGCACCCCCGTGTCTCCTCTCCTCCCGTTGCATGGACAGGCGCCCCTGCCGGGCCCAGTGCCTGGCCTCTCCCCAGCACCCTGGGGCTCCCTTTCCATCCTTCCCCTCTCCCACCCCTGCATTTTATTGATTTATCACAAAACACCTTCCTGACAGCTGTGCTCAGCCTGATCCCTGCTTTGCTCAGCGCATAAGAAAAGAAAAAAGCTACAAATGGCTCCTTCCCCTCCGAGGGCTCAGATTCCAGTCCTGAGCGCCTGGAGTGATCTCCAGTCTGCAGTGGAGGAAGAAGAGGAAGAGGAGGAGGATGTAGGAAGCAGGAGGAGAGGGGCGGGGAGGACGGCAGAGACAACCAAGGGGAGGGGCTGGGTGGGGCTGCGCCAGGCTCCAGGCAACCCTGCAGGGGGGTACTGGGGCACCCTGCGCAGGAGCCCTGGGCCTGCCCCTGGAGCCGTGGCGGTGGTGCCTGGCGTGGTCTCCCAGCGTCGTACTGACCCCACGAGCCATAGGGACGTGAGACTGTCAGACCTGAGCTAAAATGGAAAAGCAGAATAGTCCAGGGCAGCACCGGCCAGATGTCTCTGAGGAGGGGACCAGGCCAGGCCGGGGGAGGGCGGGCCCCGTGAGCCTGGCAGGAGCACTTCCCTCCAGGTTGTCAGGTCCTCCACACTGCCACGGGCATCAAGAAAGGTGGTCAGGTGGACTGGGTCTGTGCTGCCCCATGGTGCCCACCAAAGACCCGGGCCGTGTTGACGCAGGTGGGCCGTAGCGTGAGGTCAGTTCAGACAGCGTGGGTGGCACCCGTGATGCTCCAGCCCTGGGGTGGGTGGGGCCACAGAGGACAAAAAGCGTCATCCGGTCTCTTGGGAGATCTGGAATCTGCATTTGGGAGACGTCTCGGGACAGCCCAGAGTGACGTGGCACAGAGCTGCCGGCAGGACTTCCCTGAGCCGGGCGCGGGAGGCCAGAGGGACAGAGGGGGACGTTTGCGCTGGGTCCACGGGGCCAGCGTGGGTTAGGCCCTGAAACCCACCCGAGGAAGAAGCCCACCAGAGGCTTCTGAGACTGGAGAGGGGGTCTTGTCGACCCTGCCGACGTGGACAGAGTGGGTCGGGGGAGGCAGGGAGACCGTCCCGGCCACGGTGGTGACCAGGGTCCACTCATAAGGAGGAGAGTGGGAATGAGGAAAGAAAACCACAAAGGAAGGACTTGGGGCTGAGCAAGGAGGTGGTGCCTAAGTGAGTGATGGTGAGTCTGGTCTCAGGCACAGGAGCAGGGGTGGTGGACGCTGCCCCGCCCTCCCCGTGCTGAGCTGGGTGGTCGGGACGGGGGCCCCTCTGAGCAGACGTGCCCAGCAGAGCCGGAGCTGCAGGTGCAAGTCTGCTGAGAATGTGGACAGGGCGGGTGGTCAAGGAGACAGGACACACATGCACGGAGTGCAGTGCTAGCGTGAGGTCATGCAGGGCCAAGCGACGACATGGGTCAGAGCAGGGTGGCAGCACCAGCGCCATGAGGCAGGACGCTGCGGAGGAGCCCATGCTGGCTGCAGGGTCGGGAGAGGCTTCTCGGAAGGGTCTGGCCTGGCTCGGAGAGAGGAGGACCTGGCTGGGCAGGGCGTGGCCGGAGACCTTCAGGCCAGAGAAGACCCCACAGGACAAGACCCAGCGTGACTTCATGACCCAGAGCCGGCACGGTGGCCACTTCCCCCACGGGTGGTTGGGTCTTGGTGGTTGGGTCCCAGAATCCAGGACTGATGACAGCCAGGCATGGGGGAGGCCTGGGGGACAGGCCTGGGGGAGACTCTCAACACTCCTTCCACGCCGAGAACTCTGCCTGTGAAACCCGTGTGGAAACTTCGTGGGACTCACAGGAGTCCTCAGGGTGAAAAGGCGACCACGGCCGGTAGCATCGTGGTGCACAGTGGAGGGGATGTTGGCGGCCACCATTGGGGCCTAAATGGGGGGAAACCAGTCTGAGCCCAAGGGGACTTCTGTGTAGTCCTGGGGCAATTCTAGAACCTTCCAGGCCAAAGGTGAAGCCCCTGCCCAGCAGCAGCACCAGTGTGATGTCCTAACTTCACCTTCACCTAAAAGAGAGTGAAACCGCCCAGCCCCTTCCACCAGGTGCAGGGCAGGAGAAAGAGGAGACAGTGCTCTGTCCCAAAGTGGGGGTGACCTGAGGTCGGGGAGCAGTGATCACACCGTGCATGTGCACACACATGCACATGCACACACATGCACGCACATGCACAAGGGTTCCTGGGGCTCATGTGATGGTTGGTTTTTCGGGGCAACTTAACTCCTCAGCTCCACATGGAGAGGAGGACCCAGGGGGGGTGCCCCGGGGGGTGCCGGCGGGGCTGTGTGGGGCTCCGGCTTAGCGATGTGACCAAAAGCACCACTGCAGCGAGTGGCATCGTCCGCTCCGGACAGGTGAGCACAAGTGGCCGGGCAGAAGGGCCACAAGCAGCCGGGCACCTGACGGGGCCCCAGTGCCCGCCCTTCCAAAACATAAGAGCCCCTTCTCTAAAGACTGGGGGCTCTCCTGGGAGGGCGGGGAGCAAACCCGGGACAAACGTGGGCCGGGGCGTCTCACCTTCCTTCTGGTTCTCTGTTTCCTGAGGATGCACCAAGGGCTGGCCTCCAGCCTCCCCACCGTGGCGGGTGAGAGGCTCGGGCCACGGGGTGCTGTCCAGAACCCCCGCCAGGTCTGCAAAGCCCCTTCCAGGGGCAGGAGAGGGGGACACCAGGTTTGGAGTAGCCGCCCGGTGACATGGCGGCGGCTCAGTGGAGGGCGTTCTCAAGGTGCTCTGAGTCGATGGCGTGAGCACGAGCATGGCCGGGGCTGTGCGCTGCTGCGGAGAAGAGGCGCTTTCCTCCCGTCCTCACCTGGTGCACAGGACGCGGCCCAGCCAGGGAGGGGGGCAGGTCTGGGGCAGGCCTTGGTGGGAGCCCCAGGGTGGCCGTGGTGGGTGCTACTTTGTATCAACGCTAACGACCGCGGTAACGATAATGACGAGGCAGGAGGGGATTTGTTTCCATGGAGAGCGGAGTTGGCTGGGAACGATCAGGGTCCATAAATCCTCCTGCGTCTGGGGCGGGAGGAAGGAGCTCGGTTGGAAGGTCAGAGCTGGTGGGAACGGCACTCTGGAGAGACCCTCCCCCCGCAGTGGCTGTGCCCAAGGGGCCGGGGCCGAGCTGCCCTGGGTGGGGGCAGGACGGTCTCTCTCTGGCCAGCCTTCCCCGCACCCACCCACCATGCAGCTCCTTTCTTGCGTTTCCCTCTCTCCTCCTTCCCGCCGCCCTGCAGCCCCAGGCCTGGGCACCTGCTGATTCAGCGCTCCGCCCGCACACCCTCCCCGTCCCACGGGTGGCAGCCGCCAGGACCTCAGAGCCGAGCCCTTTGCTGCCCCGGCTCCCCGCAGTGCCCCGTCCCTGTCCCCGGGTGGCCGCGGCTCACCCCGCCGCCTGGCCCAAGCTGAGAATTTAATTTCACAAAGTGCCGGCTCTGGCCATTCATCAAGCTGCTGCCGCCTTCTCAGGTGAAGCCAGCTGTCTCCGGGCGGAGAGGGAGCCGCTCCCTGGCACCGCTTGGGTCTCGGCGCCTGGGAACACAAGGGTCCCGTCAAGACCTGCACGGGCCAGCGCCGGCAGCGGCCAGGCAGTGTGCGGCCCGGGCTGTCCGGGCGGCTCGCTCCTCAGGGCCATGCCCTTCAACCCGGGCCGCCAGCCACGGGCGGCCGTTTCCACTAAATGAATTAAAATGAAATACAATTATAAATTCCATCCCTCAGGCACACTGGCTCGAAAAACCTTCAAGTGCCTCCAAAAACCATGTGTGCCAGTGGCTGTGGGACTGGACGCCTCAGCCACAGCGATGGCCACGGTCACACCGCTGTGGGACAGGCTGGTCCAGAGCCAGGGCCACCCCCAACCCCTGCCCTGCTGGGGGCACGCTGTGGGCTGCACAACAGGGGCTCGTTCCTGGGTGGAGGAGCTGGGGGGGTCTGTGATGGGGGGGCTCACCCTGCCCCCCGTCTGGCCCCACCCCCTCTGCTCCAGACACACGGTGGCGTGCGCACTTCCCCCTGCGTTTGCACCTGCAGGCTGGGCCCTGCCTGCCCACCTCCTCCGTGCCCCGTGAGACCCTGCCCAGCCGCGTGCAGCCTCCTGCAGGAAGCCTGTCCTCGCCGCCCGCAAGGCTGGCCCCGCCCTCAGCGTTCTTGTGAGTGTGCAGGTGACAGAGTGAGTGAGTGACTGCAGCAGAGGGGGCTGGGCAAGAACAGAACTATTTTTCCAGGTGCAAAAGCCACAGGTGAGCTCCCAGGGAAAGGCAGGTAGGGCTGTAGTTTTTTAAAGAGGTAAATAAAATAAATGAAAGCAACCAAAGAAAGAGCCGTGAGGCCTCTGCTGTTCTCAGTGGAAGCTGACCCCACCCAGCAAGGAGCCCGGTCAGCGGTCGGTGTGCTGGGGGGGCACCTGCCCCACCGTCTCGGAGAATGGGGGTCCCGGCGGGAGGCAGCGCCAGGGCATGTCCTGGTATTCAGTGACTTTGGCTCGAATTGTACTCAGAGCTTGTTCTCCAGGGCCCTGCCAGTGAGCTGGGTGACGCCGTGTCCTGCCCAGGGGGATGTGGACCAAGGAGAACCCCAAAAACCTCATCACCACTTCTCATGACTTAAAACCCAGTCTTCTCTGCCCGGTGGGGATTCATGTGGTGGAGGAGCAGGCTGTGATAAAGGAAGGACCAGGAATCACAGGGGAGAAGGCAGGTGGGACAGACCAAGCCCAGCCTGGTCCCCAGGGCGGGGAGTGCTTGAGGGTGGCCGCGAACGCAGAGCCAGGAGACACGGCCTCGTCCCAGCTCAGCTGCTGGTTAGCTGCGCAGCTTCGAGGAAGCTGCTTAACCTCTCTGGGCCTTAGTGCCCCCGTCTTTAAAACAGGGATAAAGATACCTGGTTTTGTCTACTGCAGTAGGCTGTGGCCGAATTAGGTAGCATAAAAACACGTTCTGAACTCTGAAGTGCTGTAGAAATGGGAGGAGTTTGCTTGTGTGTGTGTGTGTGTGTGTGTATGAGTGTGCGCACGTGTGTGTTGTAGCCATTTTTCTAGGGGGCTGGGGTGCAAGGGGACAGGGCCTGGGGGTTCACACCGAGGCCATGTGAAAGCGTGGGAGGGAGCCCGGGGAAGTGTCAAGAGCCGTCGCAGTGGAGAGGCGCTGGGGAGCAGGGAGCTGGCTGCTCTGGCAGGGACAGCGCCCCGAACCCCTGCACCGCCGGCCGTGCCCGTGGGCAGCGTCTGGGTGGGCCGGGGCTGAGAACCTGGCACCCCGCGGAGCTTCATTCCCCCGCCTATAAGAGTAGGAGGAAGACTATGGTGAAACGACGTGTGGAGGCATCTAGCCCCGAGCCTGACCCAGGGCCGGCAGGCAACCCGTAGAGATTCACTCCTACCCTTTCTCCGGGTACATCGCTGTCAAAGAGCAAGGGCCACCAGGAAGACGTTTCTATGGCATCCTTCTGCGTGACTCTGGTGGTCAGTAAATCTCAGCTGGATCCGTGCAGGGCCGAGAAGGGAGGGACGTCCTGGCACCTCCTACCTATCTCTGCAACCGGTTGCAAGAAACCGGGTGCCGCGGCCCAGCGCGAGTCGCTAGGAGAGGCTGATGGGATGCTGCTTCGCCAGGCAGGGTCCCCCACTGGCCGTCCCCCATCCCAGCCCCCTGGTGGCCCCCAACGCCATCGACAGTGATGCTCTGTGGGGGAGAAAACAAAACGCCCCAGAAGTACGTAATCGATCTCCCCTCTTGCTCGTTCTTAACCTGGGCTTTCCGTGTCGGAAGGGATGCCTGATTAGAATGTCTCTGAAGAGGGCAGTGAGTTATAGTAATGGACACTCTTCTAGCTGTCTCTGCCGCTCATAAATCTATCCCCCTCTGAAAGTGCAGATGGTCCATAATCGTCCATCACGCCGGAGTTCAGCACCGGACAGCTCCCGGGTGGGTTTCTCCTACGAGGCTCCTTTTTCTGCAAGCTAAACGGAACCGCGACTCCGCGCAGCCTCTCCCTGTAATGGAGTGCGCTCAGTCCAGCCGTCAGGAATGATTTAGGAGGGAAGGAACAATAAATATCCGAGAGGTTGGAGCTCAGAGCAGGGAGGCAAGGGGGTGGGGGTGGTGGCGTCGCTGCAGCTGTACTTACATTTTTGTTGTGCTTTTTATTTTTTCGGGGAGAGCAGGTGGTGGTAGTGTCCTGGGAAGAGGTGGATTTTGAGTGACCTTTTTGAGGAGCTGCTTCTCGGCTCCTATCCCCTCCATCCCGAGGCGAGGCATCGTCAGGTGTCCCATGCGGGTGGAGGTCAAGGGGCCGTTAGGTCAGGACAATGTAAATAAAAGCGTGGTTGGCATTTTGGATATAGTTCTCCCCGTGGTCTTACTGGGCTCACTGGATCGGTCCCCTCCGAGGTTGCAGACTTCCTTGTGATGAGATGCCCCAAGCTGTCCCCAAAGCTCCTACCACACTTGAGCCCATGAACTCTTCATCCCAGGGGGAGGCCCCACCCACAGGCTGCCCGACCCACCTGCGGGTTCCCAGAGACAAGCCTAGGGCCTGAGTCTTTCAGGGGAGCACAGCTCACCTGTAGCCATTTCTTGCTTAGCGTGGTGTCTTCCATCGGCCCCTGCCCCGGGCCAGGCCTGACACACGGCAGGAATGGGGGTAGGACTGGTGTCCCCAGGGTTGGGGGCTTTGACATTGCCTATGGAGAGAGTCATTGTGCCTGGGTGTGCTGAAGGCTGAGTGCATTAACCCCCCGCAGTTCCTAAAAACCTTCCTGCTCTGATTCTCGGGGAGCTTGACGATCAGGCCGTCCTTCTGACTCTGCACGCAAGCCTAAGCAAAACCCCAGGCAGAGGACAGTCCTTGGGATGGTGACCCACCGTGGACTGTAGGCAGCATTCCATGGCCCGCCAGCCCTCTGCCCCTTGTTCCCCCCACCCGGAGGCAGAGGACGCCAGGGCTGAACTGCGAGGGAGATGAACGAGCATCTGCCTCCTACAGGTGCAGGCTGCTCTGCCAGGTGGAGCCTCGTCGCCGGGCTGCAGCGGAAAGGCTGCCTGCTCTCCCCTCCTCATGCCAAGCTTCTCCCTCCCTCCACCCAGGAGCCGGCTGCTCTCATCTCCCGGCTTTCTTTCGGAGCAGCGGAGCTGGGGGTCACAGGCCAGGCACCTGCAGATTCATCTGCAGAAACACTTGCCCGCATCAGCTGCTCATCCGCCCACCAGCGGGGCTCCTGCCAAGGAGGCGGGGCGGCTACATGCCCTCCCTGCAAGCCGGGGGCAATGCCAACGGGAGGGGCTGGTGTGACTGTGCCTCCTCACTAACCCTTGGAAACAGGGTTTGCTCCAGAGGCTTCCTGGGTCCCCGGGGTCTCCCCAGAGAGAAGCGTGCACACGCTGGAAGCTAAAGCCGCCCCTCTCCACTCATTTGCCAGATGTCAGCCAGCTTCAGGGGCTGCCACTGGCCTGTGGCGGATTGTTCTGGAAGCAGAGGGAAGGTGCTGCTGCTCCCTTCTGGGTGTGACAGTGACCCAAGCCCCCAAAGCCAGCCCTTTCCCCGCCACCTGCAGCTTGGCAAGCCGCTCCCCTCTCCTGCTACAGAGAGGCCCCCAGACCCGACCCACGGAAGGATGCGGAGCGGAGGCAGCTGTGTGGCTCGGGCAAGCTCCCGGCAAGGGCAGCACCCCTGTGAGGCCTACGACCGGAAAGGGGCTTCCTCTCCCCATCCCCTACAGGCTGCGCCCCGGCTCCCCAGAAGCACTCAAGTGATTCAACCCCTCCTAGAAACGGGCTCCTGAAGATTTGTGCGTGGCCTGGAAATGCAAGATCTTGAGTTCCCATCGTGCCTCCCCAGCGAGACAGCAAGCAGCCCGTCTAAACAATGGGTCTCCGATCGCCCACTTGCATCTGCATGGTAATGAACCCATGCTGCGGGCTCACGTTGGCGCAGTGCTCCACACACCGCCGGCCACGGGCAGAGCACGCCTCTCTTGCCAGCTCTCGGCGAGCAGCCACCTCTGGCCCAGGCAGAGAGAGCCGAGCCGGAGCGTCGGGCACAGGGCGGTCAGGAGAGAGGCCAGTGCAGGGGTGGGGGGCGAGGGGAGGGCGTCCAGCTGGGTGGGCAGGTGGGCCTCGGAGCACCCTGCATCTGCGGGCAGCCGCCCAGCTGCCAAATAGCCCCTTGATCTGCTGCTACCCTCATCACCCCACGTTCCGGGCTAGGAGAGGGGGGCCCAGAGACTCACTTCCTAATACCGTTGACCCCTAGCAACCAGCTCTCCCGTCTCCATCCCCAGGAAGACCGCCCTGGGGATGGCCATGAACTTGGGAGAGTATCCATCCCGCAGAAGCTTAGCACCAACGCTGGGAGGGCAAGCGGCTCCTGTAGATGGGCGCTCAGCCCCGCAGAGCTTCTTTGCGACATCCCAGGGCAACGGTTATCTCACCAAGATCCTGGTGTCACCGGAAACAGCAGCAAATCCTCCCGTTACACGCCAGTGCTATGCGTCATTCACCTACGTCATTTCCAATCCAGCGACGGTGGGGCTGGAACAGCAGTAATCCCCGTTTGACGCCTAACTCAGTGAGGTCAGAGAGGCTGACAGCTTTGCCGGAACCCTCCGCGCCCCAGCCTTTCCGGGGGAAGGCACTCAGAGATCCGTCTCGCCCGGGCCCGCCCGGCACCCAGTCTCCACCCTGCTCTTGCTCAGCGCCCAGGTGCTCCTCACTGTCAAACTGACACCCGTGAGAAGAGAGATCTGGCCAGCCAGCCACACCCGGGGCCAGCAATCCGATTCGCTCCTCGGGGCGCTTTGCAAACGGGCTGTGTATACAGTCGGCTCTAGAGCTGGAAAGGCGGCTTCCAGGCAAGGGACTCTGGGGGCTACAGCGCTGCTGCTTAACTCAGTGTCACAGACCCCCTTTTGAGACCCAAAGGTGACTCTGGTGTCCACCCCCAGGGACGTGCACGTATGGACACTCGGGCACAGCCGGGAGCTTCCCAGACCCTGGGGAGCTGCTTAGTCCTCGGATCCTGCCTAGGTAGACCCGTCCCAGCACCTGGGTACCTGGCTGCACCTCCTCTCCACATCAGCCCTCGGGTCGTGCTTGGCTGCTATTGTCCCTGGACGCTGTGTACACATGTCCCATCGTCCCAGGAATGGGGCTCCCCAGCTCCCTGAGCCACTGCCCAGTCTGTTCCGCTCCGCGTGGGGAAGAGAAGGGCCCAACGTTCATTAAGGGCGTGCTGGGTGCCAAGCCCCGTGCTCGGACCCTTGCCGGGCACCTGCCTGTGCCATCTCGCTCAACGCTTGGGACGCGCCCCCGGCCCTCGGCACTCCAGCCCCCGCCCCCCGCCGCCTTCCCGCCACAGCCGTTTCTGCCCGGGCCAGCTTCCCTCGCTCCCTCACCCCCTTTTCCTCGGGGTGCTCCTCCTCCTGCCCCACGTTTATTGCTGCTTTCGAAGCGTGGTTCAACCTCCCTTCCCTCTCCGTCCGTCCACACCCATTTCTCCCTGACATTTTTCTGCGTCACAGTTCGTATTTTATCCTGTAACTGTGGATGTGCGTGTAAGGTTGGGAACGGTGCGAAGACCGTACGCTGTCCCTCCCGCGTCGGCACGGGGACTGCTTAGAAGCTGGGTCACGGTTCTCTCTCCAGCGTCCTGCGCCGTGCACTGCGGAGTCCCCCGTGCTGGCCGAGCACTCAGTACCCGTCTCCTTCCCTTCGTGTCCCTCTGGCCGTCTTCCGCCTCTGACACCCCTCCCTTCCCTGCTAGGACGCTGGCTGTGGCGGGCTCTCTCTGTCCACGGCGAGGGAAAATAGACGTCCGTGTCGCTACGTCATGCACTAAAGGGTTTCTGTCCCTCGCGGGCTGGGAGGGGGCGTGTTGGGGTGGGGCCCTCCTTGGTCCTGCCTCAGTCACAGCCAAGTGTCCCGATGCGTGGTCTGTTTTCCTTCCCTGACACGGCAGAGCTGGTGCGTCACACGGGGAGGTCACGGAGTGACCCCAACGTCACTGTGCACTTGTAGACAGGAAACGTGCCCTTGGGAGACCCCGGCGTCCTGCGCTCCGGGCTCCGGAGCGTCGTCTGAGCCCGATGACGTTTGAAGCGGACCTGTGCTTTAGTCCACCTGAATCTGCAGAATGGCGACCATCACCCCCGTCGTCGGGGCTGTGCTCCGTGGCCTGTGGCTGTCGGGAGTGGCACTGCCGGCCCTGGGGCCTTGCTCCCCAAGGGGGGCTCCATGCACCTGCAAATGGCCCCCCAGCTGCACCACCAGTGACACGTGGGACCCAGCGTTGCCATGGCGGCTGGACACACTGAATCTCTGCACTAAGAAGGTGGCTTCTCGTGAGGCTGAAGAAGCTGCTGTCCGCTGACCCGTCAGCTATAGCAAGAGCCAGAGTCCGGTTCTGAGACCAGGGGTGGCGGCTCAAAGCCGTTTCTGCTGCAAACAGGAGCAATTCTGCTCCCAGGTTTTGGGGTGAAAGACGGACACACCCCAGAACAGGCGGCAGAACTCACAGCTGCGAGACACAAGGTCTCATGCCCGAGGCTCTGCTGGCAGCCCCCCCGGAGGGGGAGGCAAGCAGCTGTTCTCCGGACACTGTGGGAGACCCATGGTTCGCTAGGAAGGGTGAGGGATAGAGCCGGGAGGGGCTTTGTCTGGCAGTGAGGCTGGTTACACGTGGCCAGGGGAGAGTGGGGACCAGGAGCTCCCTGCCAGGAAGTGTTTACAAATAGCAGCGGTTCCTCTCTCGGATGGGAGGCAGGTGAAGGAGCCCCTGTCTGCAGGCGGGACAGTGAGCTGAGTGCGCGTGTTCCGGCCCATTCTCCAGGCAGGGGGATCTGGGGGTCATGCTGAGTAGCCAAGGCCACCGGCCCCAGCGAGGGTCTGGACACGGGCCAGCAGCGTTCCTGTGGTCCTGGGAGGTCCTCGTGGTGGGATGGGATCCCAGCCAGCACCAGGAGTGAATTCTGTGCAGGAGTGAATTCCAGCCACCCGCTCCAGGGGCCACATTCGCAGTGGCCGGAAGCACGTCCACCTTGGCCTTGGGAAACATGTCTAGTCTTAGGAGCCGCAGACTCCTGAGCTCTCCAGCCACCCCAAGACACACCAGCCTGCCCAGGCCGCTCTTGGACGGATTGCTCAGCGTCCTCGGCCCGAGCAAAGGCGAGTTGATCTTCAGCTCTGTGCCAGAAATGGGGCGGGGTCCACCCAGGCCAGCCCAAGAGGAGCCTCCCTGCATAGGTGTCACCCTTGTGCTGCCCCTCCCCTCCCACCTGCCCCCTCAGCCTCTCCTCACTCGGCACCCCTGCCTCTCTCTCCTCTTGCCCCCTGCTGGGGGTCACCATGTCCCCCCCACTTTTTGGTGGCATAGTGCAACTTTTCTTCCTTCCTGCCTCCGACATGTCGAAACTTTGCGGCAGGGAGGAAGAGCAGGGAAAACCACCTGGGAAGTAGGTCACCTGAAAACAACCACCTGTCTATAATGACATCAGCCCACCCTAGCAGCTGTCTCCAAAAAGCCACATCCAGTGGCGGCTTCCTCCCCCTCACCCCCACCCCATGCCCTTCTCCTTACACGGCCAGCTTCAAAATGCAACTGTCAGGGTGAAATGTCCCAATAAACCTCATTAGGCAAACAGTGGAGACCTCACCACTGTGTTGTGGCTCAGGCAATTCTCGACTGCATTTTGGAGAGGGGAAGACAGCAGGCGTGGGGGCTGCGAGTGTGAAGATGAGGGGGGCGTTTGCTGTTGTCTTATTTAACAGGCCTCCCTGGCTCCTTTCCCCGGCAGCTCCATTTCCTGGATTTAATATTTGATTAGTTGCGTCCTCTCTGCTGGAGCGTTGGATGATCCACACGACCTCCTCCCCCTTCTCGCCCTCTCGCCGGTTTCTTCTTGGCCACGGGTTAAGCAAATGACAGCTGGAGAGTGCACATCTGCAGGCCCGGACGCTTTTGTTTCACTCCTGATAGGAATTATCCATAGCCGGGGCTCCGCGGACAGTGCTCGGATCTCGAGCTCCGTCTACCTGTACACTCTGCCAACAGCCGCTCTCAGGAGCCCAGTGCCGAGGGCTCTTCCCATCCATGGACAATTGTTTTAAAAAGCAAGGAGAGACGTTTCCAGAAATGACTGACGAAATGATAAGCTTTAACTTCCATCCCTGGAAAAATCTTCAGGAAACCAATGCCCGAGGATGCAGAAGTTAGCGTGTGATATGAGGACTGTCTTGCTACGGAAAGAGCCAGATCTAGCCTTGCCCCCTGCCAAAGGGGTGGCCCAGGTAGACAAGGAGACATGCTACCCCGGAGTCACCTCGACCTTGTCAAAGGAGATTGCAATTCCTTCTGTATTTAAAGATTGCGATTCTCACCACATAGCAAACACCTAAACCACCTACTGGTTACCTGGAAAGCAGCTAGTTAATTAGGGGAAGCCAAAGTTTAGGGACCACTTGCCAATCTGCAGACAATCTCGGGCTACCCTTTGAATCCCAGGAGGCATAAGTTTCAGCCCCTCTTCAATATCCAGGGGAGGAAAGCCCTTTTTTCTAGAACGCCCTGCCGCAGGCATCAGTGTTGCTTCTGCATTTGCTCAGGGCTCGGCCGCCGGCAGAACCTTCCAGGTGGACCCACCCCACCAGCCTCTGCCTCGAAGCCGGGCTCGCTCACCGACAGCAGGGGCTTCCCCGGGTCAGAACCGTGTCTTTGCTCTGAGGCCCAGGCGGGCCCGAGCCCCGTCCGCCGGCCCGACTGCGGAATCGATGGCAGCTTCCTTGCGGCCATTCTGTTTGGAAAGGAACACCCACAGTTTGATGCATCAGGTTTAGGCTGGCGGAAACAGTGCAGACTTTGGAATATGAATGTCCCGGGTCTGCGGCATCAGCCGGGCCGCATGCTGACTGTGTGGCCTTGGACGGGTGGCCAAGTGGAGCCCGCGTCCCTCTGTCTGAATGATGGGGGTGGCAGAGGGGTGACGTGGGGAGAGCTCCACAAAGGAGCGTGCGGGAAGCGCAGGCTCCCAGTCGGTCCTCGTGAAGTGCGTGTACGTATGTGTGTGCAGGCTCGCATGCGTTTGTGCGTGTGTGCATGCACGCGTGTGCCTTTAGGCTGGGCAGTCGGCTGAAAGCAAGGGTTGCCAAATAGCAGTGCAGGGTGCCTGGTTAAACTTGAATGTCAGAGAAACAGCGAATGACTGTTAGCATAAGCACATCCCGGATAGTGCACGGTATGTACTTATACTAAACAGCTAAACGTTATTTGTGGCTATCTGAGATTTCAGATTTAACTGGGTCTCCGGTAGTTTTATTTGCTCCATCTGGAAAACCCTAGCTTGGAACAAGTTTCGTTATTTCGGTTGGAAAGTTAGACGGACAGCGGCAGGTGTGCAGGGGCCTGGGGCCAAGGTGGCCTTGGGGACGAAGGGTCCCAGAGGAAGGGTCCCAGCCGCCTGGCCCGGCTCGGCAACCCCAGACTCCTCAAGTTGCTGCTCAGTCTGGCGGCCTCCGTGACCTTCTCAGGTTTGGAGGTTCTCCTGGGAGCTGCAGACGTCCAGGGCCGTAGCAGTGGTGGTAGCCACAGCCTTGGTGTGTGGCGTTGCCCACACTGGGCGTGCCCTGAGCTGGTGCTAAGCTGAGCGGCCCAGGCGGCACCCTGCTCGCCTGGCCCCATCCACATGCTGGCTGGGCTCCTGTAGAACCTTTTCCATTTGTTTCATGGTGACATTTGATCTTCCCCAAATGGGGCCCCTGCAGCTCCCAGAGCAGCTGCCAGGCAGTGGGGCACCCCTGCACATGCCCATCTCTGGCCCCAGGGCCCCCAAGGAGGTTCTGTCCCAGCCCCTCACGCTCCCCCTTGCCAGACCACGCCCTGCCCTCACCTGCCAGCACCCCCCGCCCTCTCCCATTTCTATTTGGCAAATGACACGCTGGTGCTCCCGGCCTGCTCCGTGGGCGCCGTCAGGCCTTGGCAGACTCCAGCTGGGCAGCAGGGGGCACGGACACGCGCCAGGGGGAGCTGACAGGAAACGGAACCGCTCTGCTCCTCCAAGACCCTCCCAGCCCGGCCGGCCCCAAGCCCTGCAGAGAGAACTGTCCTCAGTCCAATCTGGGTTTAATGACATTCGCTGGGGCTGGCTCCGGAGACTGCGGCCCCAGCCCCACGAGCGGCCCTATTCACCAGCGCCCCCTGCGCGCCATCTGAGCGTCTCCATTAACACATGGCGCATCTCGCTCATTGCAGGCCGGGCCCTGCGAGACCTCCCGGGCGGCGGCGCCGCGGCAGCCTGCAGAAACGCCAGGCTTGTTTTAATTGGCTTGAAACTGTCACTGCCGACCACAGAGGGGTCCCTTTCCCTGAGTAATGACCTGGAATTTGATCGTGCGGCTTTTATGAGCTTGTAACACTGGAAGTGTAACCGTGCGAGATCAAAGCGAGGGCCGGGCGCTCATCTATCCCGCCGCGGCACCACGCAAGTGTAGGGGTGCGGCCAGGAGACGGGGCTCATCCCACACCCCCGGGGGCCCATCTGCCAGGTAGAGCGGGGAGGCGGAGTGGGGGTCTCGGACATGCTCTGGCACCCTTGTCGGCTCAAAAGTGTTGGTTCGACGAGGAGGGGGAAAAGCCACTCCTGTGTCCAGCACTCTCTGGCGTCCTTCTCAGTGTGGGGAAGGCTTTGCCCAGAAGAAGGCTTTTGCCCAGGCCTCCCCCCCATGGCCTGGGGGGAGGCCCAGCTCTCGCAAGCACGAATGGTCTGGGGTCTAGAGACCCTCACTCGGGATGCAGTGCCTCTCACTTCCTGTTGGGTGGAGGTCGCCTGGCTTCTTCCAGAATCACACCGCTGCCTGCAGTATCCACTGACTTGGCCTTCCAGCCACCGGCCAATGAGAGTCCACCGAGCTGCTGAAGGCACAAACCCCAGGCCACCAGCTGCACGGCCACACTCGTGTGTCGTCAGGGCTCCCGCCCCCTCTGGGAGCCATCCTCGTCTCAAAAAACATTTTGGGAACTTTTGTAATTAAGGCAAAATATAAGTGTCTACATTCCTCTACCTGCAGATAACAATAGTTGACATTTTGTTGTCTTGCATTGAGTATTAGAAAAAAAAGAAAGGATGTGTCACAAAGAACGTTTAAGTCCCCGCTGAGTGCACCCAGCCCCTTCCGCACCCCACACCAGAGAAGCTCCGAGCGCCAATTTGGCATCTGTTATGTTTGTCTCTTGAAAACACATTGACACACCCATAACCGTGAACCATAGGTCACAGTGTTTTATGCCTGTCTCCAACGTACATATGTGACATCTTCCTGCAACACGCTTGTTTCATTCAGCGTCACGTTTCTGCAGTTTCTCGGTGCCGATGGATGTGTCTCCGATACGTTCCTTCCACCTGTCGTGTAGAATCTGTCTTAGAATCCACCACCTTTCTCCACCCACTCCTCCGTGGATGAACACTGCGGCCACCTGCAGAGGGTGGTGATGTCACAGAAGGCTGTGGTGGGGTTGTCGTGGCTGTGTCCTTGTACACAGGCGTGTACCGGGCTGTGCATGGCTGGGTCTCAGAATGCTCTGGAACCTAGAATTCTCAGTTTGTGATGAAAAAAAAAAATAAAAAGAAAAATGCTCCAGGACCTGGCCGTGGTGCTCCAAAGCCTGTGGACCCGTATGTGTTCCCACCAGCCGTCTCCTCCCATCCTCACGTGCACCAGCATTGGCTTTGCGTCCCCACGCGTGCCCACGTGGGAGCTGGGAGACTGCATCTTGCTCTGGTTGTAGTCGCCTGACGCCCAAGTCTCTTTCCTTTTCTCATCAGCAGGTCTGAGGGTCCCGCACACACCTGGGGGGCTGTCTGTTCCTCCAGCTCTTCCCTCCTGCTCAGGAAAGCAACCTGTGCCTTGGAAAGATTCAAAGCAAAACTTGAACCCATTTTTCTTTCCAGAAAAACAACAACAAAGTAAACCACTCGAACGCTTTTGGGCTTTCATGTTAGACTTGGTGTCTGTGGCCGCCGCGTGAGCAGCTGTGACCCTGTGGCTGAAATGCCTTTGTCGGGGCTGTGACCCTCGCTGCCCCTAAGGCTATCCAGCTACCTGAGCCCCCAGGCCCAGCTGGGCGGAACCACAGGCCCTCAGGGCAATCCAGGAAGGAGGAGGCCAAGCAAGGGAGGAGACACAGCCTCCCTCTTCTCGGCAGCTGGAAACATCTGGCTTGGCCGCTTGCACCAGCTCCCAGAAGGCAGGGACACCCCAGGCTGGGGAGTGTCGGGAGACCTCAAGACCTGGCTCTGAAGCCACTAGCCCCCAGGAATCTGAAAGTGGGACTCGGAGGGTCTGGCAAAGGGCGCCCACAGCAGACCCCAGGCCAGGCCTGTCTTCACTCGGAACTTTGTTTCCAGGGAGACCCCACCCAGCCATCCCTCCCTTTCTGCCCTGAAGGTGTCACTGGGCCCTTGCTGGGACTGTGGGTGCCCGATGGCTGCTCCCCGTTGCCCACACCAGCTAGCCCTGGCCAGAGCCCTGGAGGGCAGGGTCTTGGGGTCTGCAGGGGGCTTGGGGTGCGGATCCAGATGGGAAGACGTGAGGGAGACAGGCCCAGGGACAATGGCCACGTGAACCAGTGAACGAATGAGTGAAGAAGTGATGTGTGGCGGCCAGTACATGGACTCACTGGCACCCTGCCATGGGGTCAGCGCTCGGGAGGGTTACGGGGACACCAGCCTGTCTCTGGCACTTTGCCAAGCGAGCCCCTCGGGTGGGGCCTGGCCTCCCCCAGCCCTGTCTGCCCCACCCCTTTGAGGATTCCAGTCCCAGGGAGGCTGTGCAAGAGCCGGGACATGCTAGAAGCAAAGGGACAGCTATTAAACAGTTCACATCACAGGTGGGAAAACTGAGTCACCAGCTGGCCCACCCTAGCAAAAGTAGCAACAGGCTCTGGAACCAGAGTCCCCAGGTTTGGGTCCAAACTCTGCCAATGTGAAGGTCGTGTGCGTTGGAGTAGGATCTTCTTGCATCTGTGCCTCGGTTTCCCCCCAGAATCACTGGAAGTGTTCATGACTTACACGAGGGTAGGAGTTTCCTTTGGCCCCTGCGCAGCGCCGCAGCCCTGCCTGGGCTCCCCGTCCTTCCCCTCGCCCTCGGGCCAGCTCTGCCCTCCCGAGCGCAGCAGCCGCAGAGCACCGGGCCATTCCCACGTGTGCCGGGGCCCCAGGAAGACCCGAGGGCGGCGGCGGCGGTGGCAGTTTATTAAGCCAATAAAACCTTCAGTGCCTGAGCTCCAGAGACCCCTGCGGTCTTTTTACGTGCATGGAGGAGCCAGAGGGCTTCCTGGGCCTGAGTCTTTCATGCTGCGTGGAACGGGGGGAGGGGGGGGTGCAGAGCAGTCCGCCGTCTCCCCCACACCCCCGTCCCAGGACAGCCAGTCCTGCCACCTGCCCCATCTCGGGGACCCCCGCTCTGTTCTGGCCTGGCATCCCCACTCCACGTTCCAAGGGCGTGTGGCAGAGCCCGGGGGACTCGTGGCCCCAGCCGTCTGCAAGGGTCTGGTCATTCCCCCCCTGCCCTCCCCTCCGGGTCCTGGTGAGGGTCTCAGGCCGCGGTCCCTGCATGGCCTTCGCCCCACGCGGAAGGAAGAGGGGAGCCAGGCCGCGGCTGCTCTTGCCGGCTCTCTGAGAACCTCTCCTGGCTTCTCTCCTCTAACCCCGCTCCCTTGCTGGTTTGCCCCCCGCCCCACGCCTTTCCTCCCACCTCTCCTCTTTGTCTCCTGGAACTTTCCCTGGTGTGCCTAATTCCTGGAGGCCACTCGGCTCGGAGAGGCGGCCCCACCTCGCCGCGCGCACAGCCATGAGAATCGATTCAGAAAACGATTAGTCACAGCACAGCGGCGCTGCTAACTGTGGCATTTTGCTTTGCAGTTATTGATACATCATCAGAATCGAGGAGCCATAGTCAGGAAGGGGCGGGGAGGGGAGGGCCCGGCGGGGACAGGGAGGGGCGGCGGGGACTGTCCCGAGATGCCAGGGAGGATTGAGGCCCTGGGGGGAGCTGGCGCCTGGGCTGTGCGGGGCGCAGCCTCCCTGTCCTCGTGTGGGCCCGGGCGGTGGATTCGCTGCAGGTCTGTGACTGCTCAGTGCTGGTCTCCACGCTGACCCGGGGCCCTGCCTTCTTTCTTCTCCTTCTTCTTCTTCCTCCTCCTTCTCCTCCTCCTCCTCCTCCACCTCCTCCTCCTCCTTCTCCTTCCTCTTCTTCTTCTTCTTCTTCCTCCTCCTCCTTCCTCCTCCTTCCTCCTCCTTCTCCTTCCTCTTCTTCTTCTTCTTCTTCCTCCTCCTCCTTCCTCCTCCTTCCTCCTCCTTCCTCCTCTTTCCTCCTCCTTCTCCTTCTTCTTCTTCTTCTTTCTTCTTCTTCTTCTTTCTTCTTCTTCTTCCTCCTCCTCCTCCTCCACCTTCTCCT